>JAKZJJ010000066.1:187500-251359 GCA_030015415.1 Cynopterus sphinx | reverse complement strand
TGGATCATCTTTTCATCCTCACTACTATAGTCAGAGATGTCCTCCAACACCAAATCTTTAGAAACAGAAGCAAGAGGAATAACATTTTAGAAAGACAGTCTCACCTATTTATTTATCTTCAGTTGAGCCTATGGTGAGTCACACGACCTCACCCTAATCTTTCCTCCATGTTCTCAGAACTGGCCTGGGCTCTCTGGGCTCAGAGCCCTTGAACAAGACATTGATCACCTTGCAAACTTCAGAGAGATCCTGAGCAATCACCTTTCACCTTCTCACCTCAAATTCAGCATTACTCCCATCTCCAAAGTTATCAACCAGAAATTCTGACTAGACAATTGAATGTGGTTAGTGTTACCCAGCAAATGGATGTTTCAATTTTATTTTCATTCAACGAGGTAATCAATGATCAATATAATTAATTCAAAACAGCCTCATCTGGCCATGCCCGCCATGCTAGAGAAACATTAGAATTCAATGTTGTGAAAGGTGTATCCTCCCCTCATCTGCTAGTTCTTGCAGAGTCATTTGGGGGCCTGGTCTGATCACTCACATGTGTGTACTTCATGGACCCATGTGCCTGTGCCACACATTATTTGAGTCTCTGGCCTTGTTCAAAAGTATGGTCAAAACCAGGTACTGGCCATTTCTCAACAGAAAGCCCTGATGTAAGCAAAGTTGAAAAGCATGGCTAGCAGACCTGTGCGAGATGGAATCAGAGTAGTGTGTACTGCCACACTTCACTTTTCATCCTTCTCCCCCTTCGAACCCTGACTCTGGATTAGAGCCTGGGTAGGCAGTGGAAAATCCCCCCCCCCAAAAAAAATGGAAGTATAGTAAAGTAAAAAAGGGAATTAAAAAACTTAAGCAATGGAAAGGAAATACTGTGCTCACGGGTTGGAAGGCTTCATATTGTTAACATTTCCATAATTGCCAAAAGGATCAACAGATTTTTGCTATACCTAGAGACATCTCCATGCCACTTTTACTGAAGAGAAAAAAATCCTACAAGACACACGGAACCACAAAGCATCCCAGTAGTCAAAACTCTCTTGACAATGAGGAACAAGATGGAGGCTCCACACTTCCTGAATTCAAAACACCAGACTAAGCTTGTGCAATCAAAAATCCATGGTAGTGGCATTAAAAACAGGCTGATAGATCAATGGGAAAGACAGAGTGTCCTAAATAAACTCATTGATGGTACCAAATGATCTTTGAGAAGGATGCCAGGTCAACACAAGAGGGAAGGATGGTCTCTTCAAAAATCAAGAGTATGAAAATACACCTAGACAGTGTGAGAAAACCTTTGCAAAGCTTCTATCTAAATAAGGGCTAATACTCAAAGCATATACAGGAGGTAATACTCAATTGCAAAAACAAAAATCTAAAAGCAAATAACCCAATAAAAATGGCCAAAGTCTCTAAAGAAGGCGTACATGGTCCACAGAGCAAGGTCCTGATATCACTAATCATTAATGAAATGCACATCAAAAATGCCACGAGGTAGTGCCTCTCTCTTGAAAAGATGCATATTGTCCAAAAGGGCAAAAAAAGAGAGAGATAATAGATCATCACTTGGCTCATTGTATATAATATTGACTTAAACCAACTTCCTGGACTTGATATCTTATAAAGCCCTCCAGAAGAAACCATGACCCTATATTCCTGTGGGTGTCACAGGGACATGAGGGGTGATTCTCCTGTTACACTGTGGAGTTTCTCTGTCCCACCTTACAGTGCACCATGTCCCCTTTGTTCCCCTAGAATGACAGCCCAGTGCTACCCTGACACTCAGTCCTGAAGACCTCTCAGTTCTCTTCTCATTAGACACAGTGTTTCTTGCCCAGCACACAAAGGCCATGCCTCAGAGAAGTGATGGGGACAGAACGACACTTTGTATTCTTAGCAAAGGTGTCTGAAGATATATATTATATCTCTTTGCACAAAATCACAGTGAATTGCCCAAAAATATTCCTGGAGCCTTGTCCTGGCTCAGATGCCTCCAGAACTGCATGAGACATGGGGTACACTGGAGGCCACCAGCAAAAGTGAGAAGACCTACCCAACAACCAGCTAACATGTGGGTGGGGAGGAGTCATTCAGAGGCATCCCTTTAACAGAAAGGCAGTGTGAATGAAGGGCGCACAACATGACCATTCATAGTGCCATACGACCTACTGAGGGCTTATATACTGTACTAAAAGAATTTTATGGTGGCACAGTGACACAAATCCTAAAACACGGTTTATTCACTAAGAAGCCGGAGAACGTTGACCTGGGTCATAACATGATTTGTGTTTAGTTTAATTGAGGGATATACTTGGCACACAGTAAATGCACACATTCAAATTTTGCAAGGTGATTAATACATACATTTAGATACCTATCCATTCATGATGCGATGGTGAGAGCAATGCTTATTAGATAGCTGACATCAGTGACTGTGATGTTACAGTAACATAAACCAAGAGAAACACTCTAAACACAAAACGTCAAACACACACTCAGGTTCACACCACATGGATTCACATGGCACATATTCACACCCATGCACACAAAGCTACACCATCTCTTGGGACTAGGGATCATGGCCACAGTTCTTTAATTAGTAAATCAGTTTCTGTCACCACATCTCCGGTTCTCATTGCCAGCAGGAACCTAAAATCAAAGTGGCTCCCCACATTAAGTCAGCAAGATTACTTCCCTTTCTGTTTCTAGATTTTTCCTCAGAAAATGAAGGATTCTAGAATACCTACCTTCCTCAAGGGCAAAGGGAACCACCTGAAATGACAGAACATACTGTGAGAGGCACATCCTGCAGGGTCCTGCTTGCACAGATCTTTGTTCAAATCAGTTACATTAGCAAACTAGATGTGAAATGCTGAAAGTGTCAACAGAACCCACCAGCGAGAAATGGACAGAATTACTCAGGTCAAAGGGCATCAACTGTCCTGGGGAACTTTCTCTCAAGGCCATTTTGGGTGGGCAATTACAAACTTCTCCTCCAAAGAGGAAAACTGTATAAGAAAAACGATCTCCCACACATACGGTTTGTAACTGCTGCTGTCATTTTTGAAGGTTCTTTACGATCAGTTATCAGTTGGTTCTAGACTTACTCTTGACACTCTTGCCACCAAGTAAATGTCTGTATCATCTGGAATGTATGTCTTCACAATTTTTATCCTATAATTTTAAGGACAAAAAAAAATCCCCATTCTATTGCAAGAGAAGTGGGGTGAGCATACCTTGGTGATAGATGTCACCTCATCTGCGCTCTCAGTGGGAGTCTCCTTCCGCAGGTCCTCAGGAGCATCTGTGAGGACACAGAGTGACTGTCAGTCCTTGGTGCTGCTGCTTATGAAGGACTATGGAGCTCTGCTGTGTGCTGACAGGAGCGAGAGTGCATTGATGAAGGTGCTGGGTATGTATGAATGGAGCGGCTGCTGGGCCTCCAACTTGCTCAAGAATCAAAGGCCAAGAAGAGCAGAAAAGAAATAAATAAATAATGTGCCTTTGTCTTTAGAAACCTAATCAGTGGGAAATACGCAGTCTCACAAAGAGTCAACATGACTATCATGCCTTATTTAAAAGAAAGAGGCCTGACTCCTCCTGCCTGTTTTCAAATTCAGCTACATTGCCACTGTCTTTGTGATTTCCTCCGAGATCATTTCTTCCTCCATAATCCATACCGGCTCTGGTTGGGTTCATCCAAAACACTTCTGTAAGGTATTGAACTTGATGCAAATCAAACTTACTGGAGACATAACTCACTTCTACACAAACTATCCCATTCTGTTTATTCACTAATCTTTTTTATGAACCGAATAAAATAGAGAATAATTGAAAACAATGTAATCTAGTTATGTAGAATCGATGTCCTCATCTGTGATAACGACCTATCATTTTTTTTTTATACAATGTGTGCACGCCATTGAGTCACTGTTTGTCCTCCCTCAAACAGGCAACATACAGTGGAAGAGTTCCTTATGTGGGAATGACATGGGGGCACAGTCTCTCTCTACCCCAGCTGGGCAGGGGATAACAACAAGGGGGATGAGCATCAGAATTCCCCTAGATTGACTCCAAGTTCTCACTTGCCACTGTCTCTTGAGTATGTGCTGATGGGATTTGGGTGTTTCCGTAGTTTGTTGTGATACAGTCTCTCTGATATTTAACCCTTTGGAACCGAGACTGAGGGGGGACGCCAGCACTGACAGGTATTGTTCCCGATTATTTTTCATGGGGCTTCACAGCTCTTACAATCTGTGTGCCTTTCACGCCAATGACTATGTCAAAGTCTGCTGTTGAAGGCACTAACAAATGCCCTGGTCTATGAGACCAGTGAGGAGATCTACCCTTGATAGGCAATGTTTGAAAACTGTGTAGAACCTAGCACTCCAGCCTTGTCCACATTTACTGAAAAATCCTTCTCTTCAGCACTCATGACTCTGTGGCTGAGTGTGAGTGTTGGTCAGTGGTCCAGGGCATCAACATGTATTTCCTCCATGTAGGAGGTGAAGAGCTCGAGCCATTCATCTCAGCTCTGCCTCCATATGAGGAGACGAAATATTAAACAAAGCTCTACATACAGCTGCAGAGGTGAGAATGACCTATGTAAGGTGGTCTGTGAAGATGAGAATCTCTTTAGAAAGTGAACCAGGTGAATATGTTGAGTAACTGGGAAAAAGCCTGAGGAAACACACCACACACACATACTCGCATTCACAATCGCAGCACAGACACTCACCAAATTACCCTTAAATGTCAAGCACACACCACCTAAAAGTCATAATGCCTACTGGCCACAGTAGAACTGGCCAGAAATCATTCCAGTACCATACTACATTCCCGTACACCCCAGTGTTCAATCCCAGCAGGAACGCAGATCGGGGGGGCTTTCCAGACCACACAGGCAGGAAAGCCCCACCATGGTCAGCACCCAGATTTAGTGTCAGGAATGGACTGATTCCTAAATCCACACCTTTTTCACCTTCTGGATCCACCTGCAATAAGGGAGAGAGAGAAAAAACAAAAACACTGTTAGGAGAACATCATCACGAGCACTCTGCACAGGGCTTCTGTTCTCTTGATGTCTTCAGGACACCAGATTGGAAACCTGAGTTAATGACTCCAGGATTAAATGTACAGAAAATCTGTGGGAAAGTTTGATTCTTCATGGAAGGTCTCTGAGTGTACTTGGATTGGCAAATGCAAAACTTTTCTTCTTGGAGAAAAATTCTATGCAGAGGAAAATGCTCCCTACACTACAGTTTATGACTAATGCTGTCCTTTTGAATACACCCTTGAAGCAGCAAAAATTGCGTAAAAGCTTACACTTCACAATCTCCCCACCAACTAAATTATCTACTATCTGGAGTGCACATGTGCACATCCTCGTGATTTAATTGTACTAAAACAAAATAAATCAACATTTCCATCACAAAGGAAGAAAGCAGAGCTTACATGTGAAATCGATGGGTCCTTCTCAGAGGCCTTGTCTCCTGAAGGATCCTCCACCACAGCATCAGGGATGGCTAGGGATACACAAAGCAAGTGTCAGTCATTGCTGATGTTGCCCAGGATGCACTCAGGCAGCTGTGACTGATGTGCACTTTGGATGGAATGGGTGCAATGGATGATTAATAACTACAAACTGAGATGTTCAGCAAGGCTGTCTCCCTGGGTAGGTGAAGGAAGGCACAAAAATGGAACAGGAAAAGAGGAAAAAGACAGCCCTTGGTTTTCTACCTAAGGGCAAACTAATCCATGTAAAATGGTCACTCTGACAGGGAGTAAACACTAAAATGCACGCTATGATTAAAAAACAGAGTCATGTGACTTTTCTACGGTTTTCACATTCAGCTCAATTGCCACTGTCTTTTTCGCTTCCTCCAATTCAATTCTTCCTGCAGAATTTACAGATGCTTCTTTTGGATTTATTAGCTCTTCTGTAAGATTTTGTTGTTCATAAAAAGCAAACTGATTGCAGGACCAAAATCAAGTCTAGGAAAAGTGTCTCATGAGATTTATTTACATTCACTTTTCATAAACAAAATCAAATGCAGAAGATCTGAAAATACTAAATCCATGATTTAAAAAGGTCACTAACAACACTCTGATATTTACCTCCCAGTTTTTCTTTTCAACATATCATCAGTGGCTGTCCATACTCACACTGTGCATGAACATACGGATGATTCCTCACACAGGGGAGGCAGGGGGAAGTACTGCCACTCTCTACCCCAGTAGAGTAAAAAATCTGCAGAAAGGTTGAGGAGCCCTGGATCTGCACCAGTACAGATTTGAGTACTGATTTGAGACTATCCTTGGTAAGGTGCTGGCAGGGTTTGTGAGCTTTAGAGGTT
This sequence comes from Cynopterus sphinx, assembly GCA_030015415.1. Lineage (NCBI taxonomy): Eukaryota > Metazoa > Chordata > Mammalia > Chiroptera > Pteropodidae > Cynopterus > Cynopterus sphinx. Next base: position 244,994 of record JAKZJJ010000066.1, on the reverse strand, counting down.
TATTGTGATGTTATCTCCCTCTTAACTGCCCTGAAACAGGGGTTGAGGAATGAATGGCAGCACTGATAGCTGATGACCAGCATTGTCCTCACACCTCTTTCAACCTCTCAGCTGACCAGGAGCATGTGGGCCCTCCATACACCTTTCTCACAATGACTATGCTGGCGCCAGCTGTGACATGCAACTTTGGCTACCCTGGGCTATGTGACACTGAGGACATCTTCTCAAGATGAGCTTTGTGTGGGAGCTGTGTAGGCTCTAGAACTTCCAAGCATGGCCACAGAAGCTGACACTTTGTTGCTAGGTCACTAATAATCTTGTGCCTCAGTGGTGAGAGCAGGTGAGTAGTATGAACACAAGGACCCACAACTGTGTTTATATTTTGGGTCATTCATCTCTGCAGCACCTCCACATGAAGAGAGGAAATATTAAGCAACCTCCACATATAGCTGGGGTTTAGGTAGAGTTAATTATGAAAAGTATACAGTGCTGGGGAGTTCCTTGAAAAGTAGATGCTTCTATTGTGTTGTGTGAGAGGGAAACTCTTCTGTGGACACACAGGCACTCATACACACATGAACATTTGCAATCAAGCCACCAAATATTTATAAACGCCACTCCAAAACTCAAACATGTGAATTGCATGACCCAGACATCTTAACTTCCAAGGACTCCAATCTATAATTGTTTCCTAGACTATCTGGTTCTTTCACTAAATGCCCAACCGTCATCCCTGACATATTCGTGAAATCAGGGGGGCTACCAGACCAAACCAGCAGGAAAGCCCCACCCACCCAGCTTTACCCTTAGCAAGTGAGTGAATAAACAATACATACATTTTTTATCCGGTTTGTCATCCTCCTGCCAGAGGAGAAAGGAAAACACTGTGAGGATTGTATGCCCCTGGACACTGTTCACCTAGGTTTTCTGTTCTCTTGACTTTAGGACACCAGTTGGGAAACAGTCTCTCAGTCAATGACCCCAAGAGAAAATGCACAGAACACTTCTGGGAAAGCGTTGAGCTCTTTGTGGAAGCCATTTGAATTCCCTTTGAATTGGCAATTACAAAATTCTTTTATCAGTGAAGAAACAATGATGCTCAGGAAACTGCAGGCAATGCTTCAGTGTGAAAGTATGCTGTCCTTTTTAAAAGCCTCTTGAATCATACATCAAGTGGTGACAGACACCCACTCAACATTTTCCCAACTAGGAGACTGCATCTATCATCTAGCGGGTATGTGCTCACATTCTTAGATCACAATTTTACTGGGAAAAAAGAAAGCAGCATTTCCACTGCCACGGGTGGAAGGCCTTCTTACCTTGGTAGTAGATGGGAGCTCCTCGTCAAAATCCTCCTTTCTTAGCTCCTCCACGACAGTGTAAGTTACCTCCTCAACGATGGTGTCGGGATGTTCCTGTACCACAGTGTCAGGAACCTCCTCCCGCATGGAGTCGGGATGCTCCTGTACCACAGTGTCAGGGATATCTTCAACCATGGTGTCTGAAAGCACATGCATACGATGTCAGACGGAGGTAGGGGCATACACAGTCACGATCAGATATTGATGGTACTGGTCAGGACTGTCTCAGATCTGTGATTTAGGTTGACATTGGGATAGAGAGTATGGAAGTGGGAGTTGAACAGTATGGACTGAGGGTCTTAGGGTACATTCTCATGGTGAATCAAAGACGGCCAAGGAAAGCAGGCAAAAAAGAGGAACAGAGCCTTAGAGGGTCTAGCACAAGGGAATTTAATCCATCCAATGACATCTAAAATGCATGCTATGCTTCAAAGACAGGGTTCTGATTCCTCCTGCCCTTCTTAAAGCCTGGCTACATTCCCACTGCTTCTAATGTTATGTGACCCTTTCAGCATCCACACATTCACACATGCCACTAGTCTTCAGCAAGAATAGTATTGGGAATTTTACTTTTATTGTGATGAACTTTACCTCATATTTATGCTGCTTTTAATCATTTGTAACTAAATCAGTCAGTAGCATTGATTATATTCACAGTGCTGTGGACCCATCACTGCTGTCTAGACCAAAACTTTTCCAGGAATAAATCACTCTGCCCTGACCCACTTTCCAGCCCTGTGGTCTCTCCTTTTCTTTTTCTAGGAATTGGGGTTTTTCTGAAAACTCATAGAAGTGGAAGGATAAATTATGGTTTCTCTTGGTAAGGTTGCTGTTAATAAGCCCAACAATTTTGCAGTGACTAATTATATTGTACTCTATTTAAAATTGAACACACTTTTTTGCCTGAAGAGTAGTATCCCACTAGGTGCACACATCACATTTGATCCATTCAACTCCTGATGAAATTAGGGATTCTTGGCAACATCTGGCTAGTATGAATAATGCCATTATGACCATTGGTGTATGTATGAGACGCTACTTGTGATAAGTGGTAAAAGTTCCTGTCAAAACTCACAGAATGTCAGAGCACAAAGAAAAATTTTAATAGACTGTATGGACTTTTAATTAATAAAAATGTGTTGGTATCTTTTCATTCATGTTATCCAATGTATTTTATAAATGTAAGATTTTCCCAATAGAGGAAACGTGAAGTTGAATATAGGACCTAGGTGTATTATCTAGTCAATGTAGACGTTAATTTAAACCTGTTCTAAATAACATCTGTCATGGAGGGAGTGTTCAAATAAATTTGCAGAATCAACTAATGTGTGAACATGAATGAGAGATCTCATTTACTGTTGGACATGAGCCAGATTGTGAATTGTCAGTATATCCTGACTTCCATGGAGCCTGCATCACTGATGGACTGAATACATGTGTGTTTGTAGATATGAAATAAAAAGTAAATATGTTAGCCATTTTGCCACAGTCACTTAAATATGGAACACTGCAGATTTTTTCTGGAAGTACCTTAGTGAGCATTATTTCCACAGTACCTTCATTACTCTTGGTGAGAAAGGGTGCCATTCCTTTTGGTAAGAAACGAATTTGTTGAGCCCACTTCCCACTTTCCAATGGATAAATATGAGGGTGATACTCAGTTGTGCTTCCTTCCTCTTCCTTAGAGTGGCCTGGGAAATGCATGACAATACAGAGAACTGTAGACATCTCTCTAGCAGAAGACCAGAGGGCAATTAGGAATAATTTCTCCATACCTACCCAGATGATTCTCCAGAAGCCAAGTTAGACTGAGGCATGTCAGGCACTTTGGTGTGCTCATAAAACGTCCACTAGATAGATTTTTATGGGCGCCGACCTTAATTTAGTTTTGCCATTATAGAAACACAGCAAAGTACAGTGACTGCATCTGGTCTCCCAGATACCAAACTCATTTAGAAGCTGCTTGTTGTGATGTTATCACCCTGATTCTTAACTTCTTTGGGACAGATGCTGAGGAGTGACCCACTCTCTGACAAATGTTTGCAGTGCTATGTGGAGCCTCAACCTTGTAGTATCTTAGAGCTAACCATAAACTTGTGGACCCAACAGGCAACTTTCACACCAATGACAATGCCAAAGTCAGCTGTTAGATCCAACAATAGCGGCCCTAGACTGCGTGATATCGAGGGCCACCCAATCGTGATGGGCTGTGTGTGTGAGTCATTTGGTGCTTCCATGAATGGCCACAGATTCTAAAACTCCCTTGGTCTGTGACTATTGAGCCTGTGACAGAGTGGTGAGTACAGGTCAGGGGTCAAGAGCTTCAAATTATGGACACACACCTGAGTCACATTATGCCTTTGTCACGGAGAAGGTCTAAAGTTTGGACCATTCCTAACTGCACAACTTCCATCTGAGGGGATGGATTAGTAACAAATGTCTAGATACAGTCGGGGTACGGAGAGTTAATAATGTAAATAATTTAAAGTGTACAGTAGTGATGAGGTTTTTTTAGAAGTGGAAAGCATGTCTTGTGTTGCATGAGTGGGTATTCTCCTCAGAAATCATAATATCATGCAGACTCACAGTCACACTCATACAACAAAAACACATAAAAATCTCAAATGTCTAAAATAACTGAAGTTTACACCTTCATGTTATGCTCGCTTCTTAGGACTAAAGACAACTGACAAGAAAAATTTTCTGTATGACCACTGTCTTTCATTACACCACTAACCCTCATCCTTGGCAAGATTGTAGAATCAGATGGGCTTTGAGACCAAATCATCAAAAAAGGCCCACCTTCTTAAGTACCTAGCTTTGTCATTAGCAAGGGAATGATTAAACAATACGTACATTTTTCACCAGGTCTGTTGTATGCCTGTTATGGGAGAAAGAAAAACATGGTGAGGATCCTAGACCCCAGGACACTATTTGCTCAGGCCTTCTGTTCTCTTGATGATTCGAGGACACCAGATAAAAAACATTCCCCGAGTCAATGACCACAGGAAAAAAGTACAGAACACATGGCGAAGCTTGAGAATTCATGGAAGCTCTCTCAGTCCCCTTAGATTTGGCAACTGTAAAATACTTTTTTCTTGGATAAACTGTTCTTAGAGGATACTGCTTGTGACCTTATAGCCTGTAAGTAATTCTGTCCTTTTTGAATGCCCTCTTGAATCAGCTTTCAGGAGGTCATAGACTTTCATTTGACATTTGCCCTCCCAGTACCTTGTCTCTATCATCTAGCAGCTACATGCTCACATTTTCAGATTGTAAATTTATTGAAAAAGATGTAATGGAACATTTCCATTTCTGAGCTGGAAGCCTTTCTTACCTTGAGAACTGATGGGACCTCAAACCTGGACCGAAACCTAGGAAGCTGCTGTAATCTGCTTGTAGTGGGACCTAGAAGGAGACAGAGTCATCATCACTTGCTGGTGATGCTGCTCAGGACTGTCTCTGAGAAGACGGTTCAAAGTCATTGTGGGCTTGGATAATTGGAACATGGTGGTAAACAACAGTATGGACTGAGCTTCTTAGGGGTCATTCTCATGGTGGAACAAAGATGGCCAAAAAGAAGGAGGTAAGAAAGAGAAACCGAGCCTTAGAGCGTCTAGCTCAAGGGAATTTAATCCATCCAATGACATCTAAAATGCATGCTATGCTTCAAAGACAGGGTTCTGATTCCTCCTGCCCTTCTTAAAGCCTGGCTACATTCCCACTGCTTCTAATGTTATGTGACCCTTTCAGCATCCACACATTCACACATGCCACTAGTCTTCAGCAAGAATAGTATTGGGAATTTTACTTTTATTGTGATGAACTTTACCTCATATTTATGCTGCTTTTAATCATTTGTAACTAAATCAGTCAGTAGCATTAATTATATTCACAGTGCTGTGGACCCATCACTGCTGTCTAGACCAAAACTTTTCCAGGAATAAATCACTCTGCCTTGACCCGCTTTCCAGCCCTGTGGTCTCTCCTTTTCTTTTTCCAGGAATTGGGGTTTTTCTAAAAACTCATATAAGTGGAAGGATAAATTATGGTTTCTCTTGGTAAGGTTGCTGTTAATAAGCCCAACATTTTTGCAGTGACTAATTATATTGTACTCTATTTAAAATTGAACACACTTTTTTGCCTGAAGAGTAGTATCCCACTAGGTGCACACATCACATTTAATCCATTCAACTCCTGATGAAATTAGGGATTCTTGGCAACATCTGGCTATTATGAATAATGCCGTTATGACCATTGGTGTATGTATGAGACACTACTTGTGATAAGTGATACAATGGTCCTGTCAAAACTCACAGAATGTCAGAGCACAAAGAAAAAGTTTTAATTAATAGAAATGTGTTGGTATCTTTTCATTCATGTTATCCAATGTATTTTATAAATGTAAGATATTCTTAATAGAGGAAACGTGAAGTTGAATATAGGACCTAGGTGTATTATCTAGTCAATGTAGATGTTAATTTAAACCCGTTCTAAATAACATCTATCATGGAGGGAGTGTTCAGATAAATTTGCAGAATCAACTAATGTGTGAACATGAATGAGAGACCTCATTTGCTATTGGACATGAGGCAGACAGTGAATTGTCAGTGCATCGTGACCTCCATGGAGCCTGCACCACTGATGGACTGAATACATGTGTGTTTGTAGACATGAAACAAAAAGTAAATATGTTAGCCATTTTTCAACAGTCACTTAAATATGGAACACTGCAGATATTTTCTGGAAGTACCTTCATCACGCTTGGTGAGAAAGGGTGCCGTATCGTGTGGTGGGAAACAGACTCTTTTAGCCCACATCCTCCTTTCTGTTCGATAAATATAAGAACGAGGTTCTGTTCGTCTTGCTTCCTCTTCCTTAGAGTGGCCTGCAAAATGCATGACAATAAAGAGATCTGTAGACATCTCTCTAACAGAAGACCAGAGGGCAATTAGGAATAATTTCTCCATACCTACCCAGACGATTCTCCAGAAGCCAAGTTAGACTGAGGCATGTCAGTCATTTTGGTGTGCTCAAAAAACGTCCACTAGATAGATTTTTATGGGCACCGACCTTAATTTAGTTTTGCCATTATAGAAACACAGCAAAGTACAGTGACTGCATCTGGTCTCCCAGATGCCAAACTCATTTAGAAGCTGCTTGTTGTGATGTTATCACCCTGATTCTTAACTTCTTTAGGACAGATACTGAGGAGTGACCCAATCTCTGAAAAATGTTTACAGTGCTATGTGGAGCCGCAACCTTGTAGTATCTTAGAGCTAACCATAGGATTCTGGACCCTGCAGGCGCCTTTCACACCAATGACAATGCCAAAGTCAGCTTTTAGATACAACCATAGCTGCCCTAGACTGCATGATATCGAGGGCCACCCAACTATGATGGGCTGTGTGTGGGAGTCATTTGGTGCTTCCAGGCATGGCCACAGATCCTGAAACTCCCTTGTTCTGTGATAAATGAGCCTGCGGCAGATTTGTGAGTACAGGTCAGTTTTTCACGGAGAAGGTCTAAAGTTTGGGCCTTTCCTCACTGTACAACTTCCATCTGAGGGGATGGATTAGTAACAAATGCATAGATACAGTCAGGGTACGGAGAGTTAATAATGTAAATAAGGTAAAGTGTACAGAAGTGATGAAATTTCTTTAGAAGTGGAAAGCATGTCTTGTGTTGCATGAGTGGGTAATCTCCTGAGAAAACATAATATCACGCAGGCTCACATTCACACTCATACAACAAAAACACATAAAAACCCCAAATGTCTAAAACAACCGACATTTATAGCTTCATATTATTCTCGCTTCTGATGACTAAGTGCAACTGATCAGACACTTTCCTGTGTGAACACTATCTTTCAATATACCCCTCACCCTCATCCCCACGTCAGGAATGTGGAATCACGTGGGCTTCCAGACCAAATCAGCAGAAAAAGCCCACCTTCTTAAGTTACCTAGCTTTGTCATCAGCAAGGAGTAATTAAACAATACGTACGTTTTTCATTAGGTCTGTTGTATGCCTGTCATGGGAGAAAGAAAAACACGGTGAGGATCATAGACCCCAGGACACTATTTGCTCAGGCCTTCTGTTCTCTTGATGATTCGAGGATATCAGATAGAAAGCATTCCCTGAGTCAATGACCACAGAAAAAAAAGTACAGAACACCTTTGGGAAAGCTTGGGAACTTCATGGAAGCTCTCTTAATTACCTTTGATTTGACCATTGCAAAATTCATTTTTTCTCGGATGAAAATGTTCTATAGAGGACACTGCTCATGACCGTATAGTCTGTAAGTAATTCTGTCCTTTTGACTGCCCTCTTTAATCAGCTTTCAGGAGGTCATAGACTCTCATTTGACATTTGTCCACTGAGTACCTTGTCTCTATCATCTATCAGGTATATGCCCATATTTTCAGATTTTAATTTTATTGAAAAAGAGGAAAATCAACATGTCTGTTTCTGAGAGTGGAAGTCCTTCTTACCTTGAAATCAGATGGGAGACCCCAACGAGCCCGAAATCTATTAAGCTCCTGCTGTATGCTGGGATCAGGAGCTAGGGAGACATAGACACCATCAGTTATGGGTATTGTTGCTCAGGCATGTCTCAGAGAGCTCTGCTCATTGTAGTTGTGAGGCTAGAGAATGTCTAAGTGGGTGTTGAATAGTATGGACTGAACATCTTCTGGGACACGTTCCTTGGTAGATAAAAGAAGGCCAAGGAAAGAAGCAGGCAAGAAAGAAGAATAGAGCCTTTGACGGTATACTCAAGGTAATTGAATCCTTCAAATGGCATCTACATTACATGCTTTGTTTCAAGAACAGGGTTCTGATTCTCCTGCCCTGCTTACAGCCTGGCTAAATTCCTACTTCTAATTTGCAAGACTGTTTCAGCAACCACACATTCATATATGCCTCTTGTCCTTAGCATGTATGTATTTGAAATTTTTGTTTTATTGCAATGAAATTTACATCATATTTAGGTGGCTGTTAATCTTTTGTGACTATATCTGTCAGTAGCTTGATTACATCACAGGGCTGTGGACCCATCCCTGCTGTCTAGGCCCAAAACATTTCTAGGCATAAATCTTCCTGCCTACAATCTTCTTCCAGTCCTTGAGATTTTTTTCTGACTCTAGATAGAAAATTCTGGAATTGGGTTTTTCAGAAACCTCATATGTCTGGAATCATAAATTACTGTCCTTCTGTGCAGGCCTGATATCATTAAGCCATACATATCTTCAAGGTCTGTCCATGTTGTAGCCTATTTTAAAATCTGATTATTTTTATGGCAGAATATTATCCCACGAGGTGTATACATCATATTTAATCCACTCATCCTTTGATGGACTTTGTGGTTCTTTCTGTTGGCTACTGCAAATAATGCCATTATGAATATTGGTGTATGATACACTATAGGTAATATGAGAAGTGGTGATACTGTTAAACTCACAAAATGCCATAGCACAAAGGGTGAATTTTCATAGAATGTGTGGTCTTTTAATTAATAAAAATGAACTGATTTTTTTTCACTCATTGTAACAAATATATCTCATAAATCAAAAATGTATGGAATAGCGGAAACTGGTGTATTATCTAGTCACCTTTCATCTGAATATAAACCTGATCTAAATAATGTCTATACCTTTTTACACATCTGACCTATAGTAACAAAGAGAGATTGATTCAGATAGTGTTGCAAAATCAGCTAATGTTTAAACATGTAGTATAGACCTTGTTCACTGTTAAGCATGCACCACATTGTGAGTTGTCAGAGCATCCTGACCTCCATGATGATAGCACCACAGATATATTGAATACACACGTATTTCCACCCGCAAAATAAAAGAAATTCATAGTTTAGTGTTTTCACAAATTATAAGTCATTGAAAATGGGACACTGAAGGAATTTTCTTGAAGTATCTTAGCTAGCATCATTTTCACAGTACCTTCATCTGAATCATAAGTATGGACGGTGACTTTTTTTGAGAAGCGCACTCTTTTGCCGCCCTCACTCGTTGATTCGAGATGATCATCCTCCTCGTGACAGCAACCTGAGAAATGCATGACAATACAGAGAACTGTAGATGTGTTGCTGGCCGATGACCACAGGCAAATTAGCAATAATTTATTCACGGCTGCCCAGGAAACCTGCCTGAATCTAAAGTAGACTTAGGAAGATAGTGCAGTTCAGTGTGCATGTAAAACGCCCATGAGACAGGATTTTGAGCGCAAATACCTTAATTTAATTGAGACATTACAGAAACACAGCAAAGCACAGTGACCATGTTCGTTCCCATATTTTCTGATGAAATTTAGAAGGTTCATCATCCAGGGAAACTCTTGTAGACACCTTGGGGCCTCAGTGCCCTCTTCTGTGACAAGCAAAAGTTACTGTGACCTACTTATAACTATTAACTGATGAGGCTAAAAGAGATCAAATAGAGGTAAAGCTTCAGAAAACTAAGTAACCACTGCCAAGTCATTGTCCAATAAATGTCCAATCATTGTGTGACTGCAAGTACAAGCTAGATGTTTGGTAGTGGTTACATCTAGAGAGAGGACCTGGATGACTCCAGAGCACCGGAAGGTGGAAGGTTACTTTTCATTGTTTTCATAGTGGTGATGCTTTCTATTTCCTGGGGAGTATCTATTGTCATCTCCCGGCGTCCCCACAACCACCCTACAGCTTGAGACGTAAAGCAGGAGCTGAGACCCATACTTTACAGTGAAGGTCACAGAAATTTAGAGAGATTCAGCAAATTTCCCAGAGTGACAAGAGTGACCAGTGATGGGTTTGGGGTATGAACATGTTTGGTGCCCTGAGGACCGAGGCCCAGAACCCCTCAGAAACCTGACTCCATTCTCTGCATGTATGAAGCAAATGAACCGCTCACTGTCTCTCTCTGAAATGCAACCACCCCAGGTTTCTTTGAAAGAGAGATAATGCCCTGGAAGTGGAGGTGAGCCACTAGGGGTCCAAATTTGTCACACAGTTTCTGGCTCCCACCTTTCAGTCTCTGACACCACATACGACACTTCTCTCTAATCATAGCCCCTCAGAGGAATAGGGACATCACAACCGGTGGCTGTCCTCTCACAGTGTCAGCCCATGGACAGCTGTCTTGGTCTGAGACTTCCCCATGCCAAAGGACTTTCTTGACTCACATGGTCTGAGTGACTCCCAAGTCAACTCAGAGAATTCTGGACCAACTGCCTGCCATGTGGCAACATTCTAAATTTTAGCAGTCCTGGATATGGATATAATACCAATGACCTGAGGATGTGGTGCTATCGATATTCAATATTTAAGTTTGAAAGTTCCACACTTGGAGACTATTGCTCGGAGCCACAGTCTGAGCAGTTGAGCTAAGAGCTGGCTGACAGCAGACTCTGGTTGTTCCAGCACCGAGTGTGCACCTTCCCTACCTAAGTCCGTCTGCAAGAAAATTCAGTCTACTACTACCTCCTCCATTCTAGATCATGCAGTGGCAGTGGACAGAGCCCCATGTCTTCTGACAGGGGACTGTCCTTAGATGGCCTGTGACCTCACACCAGGACCCTCGAGAACCACCAAGCCCTCCTAACCAATGTCATCCAGTGTTCGTTCCCCCTACTTGAAGGCTCTGTCCCATCTCACAGCTCTCCTAGGCAGCACCCACATTCCCAGTGATCCTGTCCACATTCACCCATGGACACGCCCCATGAAATCCCAGCTTCCCTCCTTTCTAAAATCTCTGCATTTAGACGGCTGGTGTTTCCCTAGTATTGTCACATACACATTCTGAGCAGTTGACCTGTGATTACCCTTTCCTGTCATGTCTACTGCTGGGCTGGGATCTCAACCACTGTGAATCCATAGAACAATTCTCCCCACCTGAAGAAGGGTGAGAGGGCTCCTTCTCAATCTATTCTCTGAAAAAGTGGGGACAAAGCTTTTATTAGGGAATCTTACATTGTCCTAAATTTAGGAAAATCCTTAAGGCAGTCCACTTGAGAGATGAATCAGAAACATCAGTTAAGTCACACTACAATCCTCAAAAGACACTTACAACCCTGAAATCAAAATAGGAGTGGTGGCAATGGTTTTACCAGATGAGAAACATATTTCCAGTAAGTTCAGCAGCCCCTTTGAAGGAGCAGCATTCAGAATGTCAATATGAATGTACCTCGACAACAAATGCAGTTTCCCATCTCGAGCAGTGAGTCTCTGAGAACTTCTTGCCTCCTTTCTCTCAAGTCACAGAATGACAGTTGCAAGTGAAGGCAAGAAGCGCATCATCACATTACCATGGTGACGGGTCATGTCACAGAACTTTCAGAGTGAATGCACGCTGCACATCCTGGGTCCAACTGCTACTTTCGAGACATGTGTGGGTTTACATGGGCAAGAGTGGCAGTTAAAAGAATTAAAATGGAAAACGTGTCTTCTTTCAGAAAATGAACACCAGGCTCCCAAATGTATTCTCTTTCTGAAAAACATGATATGTGAGAGAAAACGACTTGCCCATGCAAACAGTTGATAGTATGAATTTCAGGGTGAATGTATCAAATCTAGCACATTGACCATATGAAAGTTGTTCCATTCTTGCTTACAGTATGATCCCTACCCATTTCCAATACACCTGAGTCACCAGACATTTCTAGAACAAACAACTGGAAAAGTGTTCCACATCAATTCAAAAGCAACATTAGTAGAAATCGGATTTCAAAAGTGGTATTTTTCTCTAAGCATATAACTGTTATATAAAATCTCTTATTCTCTAAACCTATATTCTTTAATCTATATACTTATATAAATCTATATGTTCAATTATTTCTCAGTCTCTGTGAATTCGTAGAACAATTTCATGTCATTGTGTACATTGAAGACAGGCTATTCTCTGAAAAAATAGGAATAAATCATCACTATATTTTAATAGGGGGTAGGGTGATAGTAGTGGGTCAGTGATTTTGTAAATAAAAATTGTATATGATTCGAAACTCTAGAAATCAATGTGTGTTCTGGCTCATATGTGGACCAGTCATGCTCATTCCTATTTTGTTTTATTTAGTTTTTATTAAGTTTATTGAGGTGACACTGGTCAATGCAATTATATAATGATCAGATGTACATTATAATCAGATATCTATATATTCTATTGTGTGTTTACCACCCAAAGTCCAGTTTCCTTCAGTTACCATATATTTGGTCCCCTTTTCCCAATTTGCCTTCCCTCTACCCACTTGTATTTGACTATCTTTGCCCCGTCCAACTACACCCTCATCCCCCACTCCCTACACTTTGGTAACCACAAGTCCATTTTCTATGAACATGAGTCTATGCTTGTTAGTTCTGTTCATGAGTTGCTTTTTATGTTTATATCCCACATATAAGTGGTGTCATGTGATTTTCAAGGTTTTCTGTCTGGCTATTTCATTTAGCATGATTGTCTTGAGGTCCATCTATATTGTCGCAAATGGCGGTATTTTATCTCTTCTTATGGCTGAGGAAAATATTTCATTGTATATATGTACCACTTCTTTAGCCAATCACCTATCGTAGAACACTGCAGTTGCTCCCATGCACTGGCCACTGTGAATAATGCTGCTATGAACATCAGTGCGAAAATATCTTTTTGAATAAGAATTTTCAAGTCTTTGAGGTAAATACCCAGTAGAGGGATTACTGGATCATATGGTAGATCAAGTGTTAGTTTTTTGAGGAACTTTTATCCTGTTTTCCATAGTGCCTATACCAATTTTCAGTCCCACCAGCAGTGTATGTGGGTTCCTTTTTCTCTGCATCCAATCCAACTTTTGTTATTATTTGTTCTGCTGATTATAGCCATTCTACCTGGTGTGAGATGGTGTGTCATTATAGTCTTAATTTGCACTTCCCTAATAGCTAGCAATGTTGAGCATCTTGTCAAATATTTGTTGGCTATTTCTATATCCTATAGGGGGAAGTGTCTCTTCAGGTCCTCCTCCGTGGTTTAATTGGATTGCTGGTTTTGTTGTTGTTATTAATGATTCGTATTAATGAAACTTCCTGACACCATGTAAACTCCATTTGCTATGAGACGCAGGCTGAGGTTCCAGGTATGACCTGCACTAGTGTTGATACCAGAACTGCAAGGACAACACGGGTGCTGGCAGCCCTCTCCTGGCAAGGAGACAGACAGAGGAGGCCTCCCTGGTGAGGGCGTGCAGGATCCAGAAGGCTATTCCCACCCTGGAGCAGTGGTCACAGGACTGGCTTCCCCAGAAGTCAGGCTGGCAAGATCCTGAATTTTGGTGCTACTCTTGGAAGGGAGTCTAATCTCTCCTTGGAGTGTCTACAAATGTCATTAAGGACAAACTTCACTTGGTCAGAAAGACATCAGATGACTTATGCCTGGACAGTGAAAGTGATGCAGAGGAAAGCGGGGACTTTGGGACTGCGGGATAAAAAGGCCAAGTCCATCTGCCCCGGTGCCTGTGAAATATAGGTCTGATGACACAGGTGGCGATGATGACTCTTTCCCTCATCCTAACACTGAATGTGACCCGTCATGAGACCAGCACAGTACAAATGGACAGAGACCTGGAGTATTTTTTTTCCCCTCATAATCTTTATTTTTCCAAACATCCCAATGCTTTGCCTGTACCTTGCATTTGAAAAACCATGATGTTGTGATAACAAGTAAAAAGTTTTATGGCGTAATGTTTTCCAATATGAAAAGATAAAGAATAATGCTGTTTAAGATGTAATTAAACCAATTATATTTGTCTCATTTATTGACAAATTTGGGAAGAAAAATCAGCATAAGCAATTTGTAGTGATACTGCCTACTGTGTCTCAATAAAGCATTACATTAAGTTTCTTTCAGTGTTTTTTGTCATTTGCTTGATTTACATGTATGTATATACATAAAATCTACACAGGGCCTTAGCCCCAGGCCCATCACAGGGCTCCAGATATGCTGCGGGGTCTCCAGCCAGGACTGGACACTGTATTGTTTCTTACTTGATTCTGAGAGTACTAAACTCCCACAGCTGAGGAAAGTGTGCTGCCTTTCTTGCATGTGAAGGAGCCCCAGACCACTTTTATTCTCTACTTTCTCTTCCCAGGAAGCCTGAGTTTGGGGAGGCCAGGCCATCCTCATTTTCTCATCATATCAAGGGATAAGGGATCTAGCACTAAACCTGCAGCTATGGGATGCTCCCTGTTGATCTTGAGGGCATGGGGAGTATACGGCTGCGTCATGCAGGACTATATTGTAAGTACATCATGGAGGCCTCTTCATAGAAAATACAATGTGTACTATAACACTGAAGCTACTCACCCTGTGTCCTTAAAGGAACTGACAACACTCTCCTCCCCATTAAGGAGGCAGTGGAGGGATGGGTCCAGCAACCTTAAAAGCTTACACGACCTGAGTATCCTCTTTATGAAAGATCATCTCATGACGTTTTTCACTTGACTTTGCTGATTTTCACCATCATCTTGTCTCCCTTGCATGTTTACAGACAATAGAGGACACCTTATGAGACTCCTGTTTGGTTGTATTTAATAAAATGTCCCTTCCCCCAAAAAATGTTAGGAAGCAATGAAGAACATGTACATTTGTTGCCTTACTCTTTCAATCCCAAGTCTTCCAGGTCACAGTTTGTCCTCCAGTCATCCTTTCACCCAAATTGCATCCTCTGCTCATTCTCCTAAAGCACCTCCCAGGGAGTTTTAGAGAGATACAGTGAAGGGAACAACTGTGCATGTCCAGAGTCATCACTGTAGGAAAATCCCCCCGAGGGGGGTGTGCCCAGGGCAAAATGACAACTCACAGGGCCCCTCCAGGATGTTGGCCACAGCCCTTCTGAATCCCAACCCTGTTCCCTGCCCGGCCCACTCAGGGTGCCTCAATACAATGCAAAGGGGGTCATTACCCAGGGCAATGCTCTGAGAGAGGACATGAAGAACTGGAGGGAGATATTACAGACATGGACAATTCCAGGACCTCAGTTACTTGGAGAAGACCAGGCCTCTTCACAATACAAAGAAGAGAGATACAAATAAGAGAGAAGGAAGGGCTGGGGAAGAGTCACAAAAAAAAAGAGCTGACAGATAAGAGAAAGAATATAAAAGAAAGAGAAAAGAAGTTACATGTAGATGTTGCTCTCTGTGCAGGAGTCTTCAAAATTCACAGAACATTCCTCAAGTTACAAGGGCAGTAATGATGTTGGGGTGGCCATCGGAATGGGAAGAGGAGAGTTAAGACTGAAGGTGAGAACTCAGCAGTGCTGCTCCCGGCAGGATAAGCAAAGCCTGAATGTAAGACACACTCTGTCCTCATCTCTATGCTCCTCCCTAGGGCCTCGAGCAGTTCACCTCTGCAATGAAGACTGGCTCTCAGGTCTGCAGGGCCCCTGTCAGCCTTCAACTTCTGTAAGTGTGACCAGGAAAACATGCCTGTGTCACCTGGTTCCTCTGAGAAGGCTGTCACACTTTTCATGACAGACTGTGCATGACATTGCCTTATCTCCCTCATGACTTCCCTTCCTCTTCCCTATCTCCTAATTAGAATCTATTTCCTTTCTCCTTCTCCACCTCCACCAACTTATATGATTCTCCAATACAGGACTACCAAAGTGATCATCATGGATTTACTGATACCATCACTAATCGATTTGTGAATCAAAGAATCAACCTTTCAAGACACAAAGAGCACCTGTCATGAGTCTGTGTTGAGCTGGGTTCTGTGGGAGAAAGTGACAACCAACTCCATGTAAAAAGTGACTCTCTTGTGCCGAGTATGACCTTAATGGGCGATATGTAATTCCTGCCAAAGACCTATAAGTCTTTTAGCTCTTTGGAAAGGATCAAAGGATCAACATAAAATCTAAGTTAAGGTCACTGTCCCAAACTTTCTAGGTCTGTAGGTGAAGTCATAGGGTTTATACAGCAGGTGTAGCCACATAAATCATATAAATACAGTCACTTTCATGGTTGGCCGGGTGTCCTGGAAGATCTGGAGGGGCAGAAACACTGGCCCAGCCTCAGGCAAGGTCACAGTGTGGGCATGACCGAGGAGTGGAAGGCAGGGGCAGCACTACTGATGGGAGCAGTTTGTTCTCAGGGGAGCAGTGACCCCCCACAGCTCAGAGCCCTTTCCTGATCTGGTCAGTCCTGGGAGACCAGGTCCCTGAGGTCATGAGAATGAGCATGTGAGGCAGGCACACAGCCCCTGCACCCAGTCCTCTGATTCTCCTAATGGACATTCAGGGTCTTGGGGGCAGCTGGATACAGGCCTCTCTCAGATGGAGGCAAGTGCAGGTCTTAATCCAAGTCCCAAGATTTGGGATTTGGGTTAGCTGTGGAGGCAAGAATTGTGGTTCAAAGTGCTTCCCACCTCACCACTCCAGAACGAGACAGAAACCTGTACAGGAACCTGAGAGGAAACACTCTCTATGGTGCAACTCATCCTCAGAGTGATGGTTTGACTGGGAACTGGAACGAGCAAAGAAAGCTTTGGTTATCGGAAAAGGCTGGAGGTATAGGCATGGCAGGCTTGCTTATAAACCTTCAGAAGTGTTTGCATGCACCCACTTGAGGGCCCATCACCCAGATAAACTTCACTGCTTCCCTGGTGGATGTGTAAGTGAGGGGTTGAGAAAAGGGGCTGGCATGATTCTGCCATGCTTCCCAACACAGGAAAATGACGGTATGATTATGTAGTTTTCATTCATCCCCATGTCACTACAACATTTATTTTTTCCTACCTGAGGCTATGTTTGCAGGATCGGGCTGCGACTACAGTAGTCAGGGGCACGCATGCTTTCTAGGCAAGAAGCTGTAACTGCACTTTTAAAATTTCCTTTCAGAATTGTGGGCCTTGACCTAGTGGGTTGTGAGTTCACTCCATTTGGCAAACACGATGTTATTGGTAGTGCACCCATACCACCTAGTGGTGGACATTGCCTATTAGCCTGTGAAAGGAGAGACACTGGGGCATAAGAGCTGAGGGTGAAGCAAAGAATCCCCAGGTTATGCAAAGAGGAAATCCTATATTCTTCAAAAAAGGCTTTCATAAATGGGCTTCTGTGACCTACAGGGGTCTATTAGGGGGAGGATTGTCTCCCATTTCTTCTTCTCTATCTCTAGGACTCACTCAGTGCCAGGCATATAGAAAGTGTTCAGGTTGCTGAATAAACTGGACCTCATTTTGGGGACTGTTGAGCTATAGGCCCAGAGAACCAGACCAAGCTCCCACGACAAGCTCTAAAACTCCTTTCTGTGGAGATAGCTTCACCATGAGATTTTGATTATACTTCCTGGTCCATACATCGCTACCACGTGCCAAGGAAACAAAGTTACAAAGCTCCTACCACCTGGTCCTGCTTCACAATATCTAATTATCACAGGAATGCTCGGGGGAGATGTTCTGACCCCATTTTATTGAGTGTCAAATGTGAGTGAATAAGAGTTGAGGAAATGGTGCTTGGACTCCCTCCACCTGCATCTTTGTGTTAGTAATCTGTTGCTTATAACAAAACATCCCAAAGTGTAGTGTGTTAGTACAGCAGCATTTCTTGAGTTCAGCCTGTTGCGCATTAGGCTAGGATGGCTGTCTCATGTTTCTAAGAGTGGGCAGCTCCTAGCTGTGGTGATGAGATATGACTGGGCCCTTGGACTGTAATCATCCAGTAGGCCTGCCTGGGCTTGTTCACATGGCAACTGGGACCTGAATGTAGCAAGAGAGAGCTCTACACACAAGCACTTTTCACACTCACACGCGTACACTTCTATATGCTTCATGTTTACTGACGTCCTAGTGGCCAACACAAGTCATATGATCAAGACTGAGTCACAGCAACACCACAGGCCATTTTTGCAAACTGCTATGGTATCCTCCCATAAAGTCCTTAAGAAGAACAAAAGAGAAGTGACTAAATACATTCTGAGTAGCAGGAAAAATAATAGCAATTATTTATTTGCACACAGATGGAATCAAAGCATGTTAAATGAATGATTGTCATTCTTTTTCTTGAGCTTCAGAGAGGTGAAATATTTCTTCTGAGGATGTACAGCCAAATAGTGGCAGAGCTAGAGTGTGCACTCATGGCATCTGATTCTGAAGATCATGCATACAGCAGCTGTCCTCTGCTGGCTTGCCAGCACGTGTCTTTTAGTTCTGTCATTAACGAGTACTTCTGGAATATTTAATTCAGATAACAACCACTGTTTCTCCCTTCTGGCCCTTCTCCACATTGTTCTCAGATAAGAAAACTGGTCTCATTTTGCAAAAGCCAGGTGACTGTCGTGCTTCAAATCTATATCACACAGTCAGGCAGTCAAGCCAAGCACAAAGAAGAAACCACAGACACTTCATTTAAATGGATCACCCACCCACACCAGAATAGACCACATTTAGAGTCTCCACTTCCACCTTCTTTAGGCTTTGATGAAGCATCACAACCCCCTTCTGGCAGGGGCTGCTAGACTGCTTTTGGTGGTTTCAGAGAAGCCCAAATAGCAACTCAGGCTTCCTAGATACTCAGGAAGTCAGTCCTCGATTCCTTGGTGTCAGGCGAGTTTGGAGAGACTGGACTTTCATCCTCCACTCAGCAGTAATGAGGAGGTGCACTCTCTCCCCAGTGGGGTGGGGTCAGGGCAGACATCAGCAAGACCTAGCAGGAATAAGGACACGCTTCCTACCCAAGTTTCAGTAGGGATCATGAGGAAGCACTAACGAGAGGTACTCATAATGACTCCTTGAGCAGTGTCAGCAATTCCAGCTTATGGTTCTTTGAGGTTAATAAAATTGACAAACCCCTAGCTAGACTCATTAAGAAAAAAGAGAGGTCACAAATACACAAAATCAGGGTTTAAGAGGGGGGAAATCATGGCAGATGCTGCATATATGTGAAGGATCATACAAAAATACTATAAAAAAAGTATATAACACCAAATTTAATAACCTAGAAGAAATGGACCAGTACTTAAAAAATACAACAACCTTCCTAGATTGAATCAAGATGAAATGGAAAATCTGAAGAGACTATTCAGAAGTATGGAAATTGAAACAATCATCACAAACCTACCAAAAAGTAGAAGTCCAGGACCAGATGGCTTCACCAGTACATTCTACCAAACATTCAAAGAAGATATAATACCTGTTCTCCTCAAGCCCTTCCAAAAAATTGAAGAGGAGGCAATACTACCCAACTCATTTTATGAGGCCAAAATTACATTGATACTAAATCTACTAAAGATAAAGCAAAAAAAAAAAAAAGAAAAAAAAAAGAAAAAAAAAAGAAAAAGAAAACTACAGACCAATATCTCTCATAAATACAGAGGCAAATCTCCAAAATAATATAATAGTGATCTGAATACAGCAACACATTCAAAGGTTATGCAACATGATCAAGTGGGCTTCATCCCAGAGGCTCAGTGAAGGTTTGACATACGCTACTCGAATACTGTGAGACACCACATAGACAAATTAAAAAATAAGAATCATATGATCATATCAAGAAATGCAGAAAAATCCTTTGACAAGATAAAGCATCCATTTATAATCAAAACACTTTATAAAATCAGAACGGAAAAAAAGTACCTTAACATAATAAAGGTCATCTATGAGAAACACTCAGCCAACATTATACTTAATGGTGAAAGACTAAAACCTTTCCCTCTCAGATCAGGAACTAGACAAGGCTGTCCAGTATCATCACTGTTATTCAATATGACATAAGAGGTCCTAGCAAGTACAATCCGAAAAGAAGACATAAAATGCATCCAAGTAGGGAACAAAGAAGTCAAACTCTCACTATTTGCAGATGACATGATTCTCTCTAAAAAAAAACCCTAAAGAACACTACTAGAAACAATAAGCAAATACAGTAAAGTTTCTAATGACAATATCAACATTCAAAAGTCCATAGTGTGCCTATACTTTAATAATGAAGTGTCACAAAAAGAGTTTGAAAAAAAATAATTCTTTTTGCAATTGCAACAAAAAGAATAAAATGCCTAGGAATAAATTTAAGAAAAAATGTAAAAGATATATATATATATATATATATATATATATATATATGTATATATATATATATATATATATATATATATATTTGTGTATATGTGTATATGTGTATATGTGTATATGTGTATATGTGTATATTTATATATGTATACATGTATATATGTATACATGTATATATGTATATATGTATATATGTATATATGTATATATGTATATACGTATATATGTGTATATATATGTATGTGTGTATATATGTATACATATATATGTGTGTGTGTGTGTGTATATATATATACACACACACACATATAATGAAAACTTTAAGATCATATTAAAAGAAACCAAAGAAGATAGAAAAAATAAAAAAGGAAAGATATGCTGTGTTCTTGAATTGGAAGAACCGACATAATTAAAATGACCATATTACCTAAAACATTATACAGATTTAATGCAATCTCCATTAAATCTCACTGGCACTTCTTAGAGAACAAAAAATCATCAGATATGTATGAAAGCCAAAAAGACCTCGAATTTCCAGAGCCATCCTGATGAAAAAGAATGAGGCTGGAGGCAACACTCTGCCCAACTTCAAATTATACTACGAAGAGACAGTAATCCAAACAGCATGGTACTCTCAGAGAAACAGGCACACGAACCAGAGGAACCAAATCAAGAGTCCAGAAGTAAACCCATATTATATGCACAAATAATTTTTGACAAAAAATCCAAAAGTGGAAATATGAAATCCTCTTCAATAAATGGTGCTGGGAAAACTGCAAAGTCATGCACAAGAGAATGAAACTAGATTTTTATAGCTAACAATCACCAAACTTAACTCAAAATGGATTAAGGACCTGAATATAAGACCTGAAGCAATACATTGTGTAGGAAAAAAAAAACACATAGAAAGTAAACTCAAGACCCTTGGACCTAATGAGGATTTTATGAATGTGACCTCAAAGGCAAGGGAAGTAAAAGCAAAACAAAGGAATGGGACTACATCAAACTAAAAAGCTTCTGCTCAGCAAGAGACCATCAACACGGTAAAGAGACAAGCTTCTGAATGGGAAAATATATTTCCAATCTATGTCTTCGATAAGGGTTTAATATCCAAAATATACAAAAAACAAATACAATTCAATACAACAAACAAACAAAAAAACAAACAATCCTATTAAAAATTGGGCAGAGGACCTGAACAAACTCTTCTTCCAAGAGGACATACAAATGGTCAACAAATATAGGAAAAGATGCTCAGCATCACTAGCTATTAGAAAAATTTAAATCAAAGCAATGATGAGATATCACCTCCTAACTGTTAGAGTAGCTGTAATCAACAGGACAAGTAATAAACAAATGTTGAAGAGGATGTGGAGAAATGAGAACCCTAATACATTGCTGGTAGAACTGCAAGTTGGTACAGCCACTATGGAAAACAGTATGGAGCTTCCTCAAATAACTAAGAATCGATCCTCCATATGGCATAGCAATCCCACTACAGGATATTCACACCAAATACCTGAAAACCCATATCTGAAAGATATTTGCACACTGATGTTCATAGCGGCATTATTCACAGAGGCCAGGATATGGTAGCAAACAAAGTGTCCTACGATAGGTGATTGGCTAGAGAAGCTGGGTACATATATACAATGGAATATTACTCAGCCATAAGAAGAGACAAAATACTGCCATTTGAGACAATATAAATGAACCTCCAGATAGCCATGCTTAGGGAAATAAGTCAGGCAGAGAAAGTCGAAAATCCCATATCACTTATATTGGGATGGATATAAACCAAAAAGCAGCAAATAAACAGGACAAAAAAACAGAGACTCATGGACATGGACTATAGACTAGTGGTTACCAGAGAGTAGAGAGGAAGAGGGGTGAGAGAGTTAGACAGGGTAAAAGGGGTCAAATACATGGTGACAGAAAGAAATTGAATGATGGAAGGTGAACACACAGTGTAAATACATATACGCCTTACTGTTAAAGTGTACAGCTGAAACTTATTGGGCTTTGTTAACCAATGTCATCATAAATAAATAAAAGGGATAACAAAAACAACAACAACAAAGAATTCGAGCTCAAATTGAACCTTTAAATAAGACCCAGAGTCTCATAATATAATACTGAAATGTCCACATTTCTATCTGTGGCCTTCTTTCAGCCTTCAGAGTAAGGTGGAGGAGGCTGAGGCTGGACATAACATCTGGCTAAGTAGCTGGGACTTGGATGAAATTGACATGGCCTCTCAGGTACCTGGCCCTTGGTGATCAGCAGGTGCCAGGAGAGTGATATCATGATAGATGATATTTGTGTGAACTAGATGGGAACACACATTGTTAAAAAGAGCGGGTACACACCTTTTGACAAATCTGGAATATCTTTGTACTGATTACAACCTAAAGGTACATTAAAGCCTAAAATCTTTAATAGATATGTGCCTGGGAAATATTGCTGCACACAGTATTGGATTTTTAAAATTTAACATTGTTTTCAATTAGAAGTTTCATTTAATTGTTTCGGGTATCCAACATAGTTGTTAGACATTGATATAACTTATGCTGTCCAACAGAGAAGTAGTGATGGGACTATAATGGGACCCATACAGAGGGGAAAACCCTAAGGACTAAGCACAGAATCATGCCACTGTAAAGTGAACATGAAGAGGACCCGCACAATGCATTCAAACAAGGCAGGTGCACTGGAAAACTGCTTTGAGCACTCACTGGATGATGGGGTGCTCCAAAGAATTCCAGAAGGATAGTCTGTTTTGAGACTACTGGAAAGCCTTGGACTGTGTCGATCATGAAAACCTAAAGGTTGCTCTGGAAGAACCAGGAGTGCTTTAGCACTCGATGGTCCTGATGCATGACCTGTGCTGTAGACAGGAAACCACTGTCAGGATACAACATGGAGACATGGGTCATTTCCTATAGGCAGAGATGTCAGACACAGGTGCGTTCTATCTGCCTATTTGTTTAGTCTGTATGCAGAACGTATCCTACAAATGACTAAGAGGAAGCAGTCAACATTGATGGCAGATAGAGAAATATCTTAACATGCAGATGACTCCATCTTACTAGGAGAATGTAGCAGTAACGGGACACAATTTCTATGAAATTACAAGAATAGTGTGCAAAAGCAAAGTAGCATTTGAACATCAAGATGACAAAATCATGACTACAGAAGAAATATACTACTTTCACATTGACAATGAAGACACTGAAATGGTGCAAGGTGTCACTGATCTTGTTTTTGTCATCTGTTCAAATGAAGACTACAGCCAAGAAGTCAAGAGAATGCTGAGACTCAGAAGAGTGGCAGTGGAAAGATTAGGAAAGATCACCACAAACAAGGATGTGTCATTAGAGACCAACGTCCACCATACAATCTTATCCCCAGCTACTCTGTTCTGGTATAAAAGCGGGCTTATGAAGAAAGCTGACAGGGCAATAAATTAGTCATTTCAAATACGTCATTAGAGGAAAACTATATAGATACCTGGGATTGACAGACAGACAAATGTTTGGGTTCTAGGGCAAATGAAATCTAAAACAACAAGGGAGGCGAAAATGATAAAGCTGAAGTGGTCCTACTTCAGACACATGATGGGCAATCAGGGTTCTTTGGGAAAAAACAACAACAACATTCGGGAGAAAGTGGAAGGCAGGTGGAAAAGAGGAAGTCCAAATATGATATGGATTGACTCTATCAGGGGAGCCACACAGATGAGTCTACAGGAGCTGGAGAGGCCCCTTGGGGACAAGACACTATGAATAGCACTCAATCACAGAGTCACCAGGCTTTGGAGCAGTCAATGCTTATATTACACACACACACACACACACACACACACACACACACACACACACACACACTACAACCATCTTGATGTTTAAGTACTGCGTAATGTAATTTTTCACAAATGAGGTGATAGTCTTTTTAAAAATAATACTAGGTATGAGGTATATCATAGATCAGATATAGAATAATTCAGTAATGAAAGCACAGAACTCAGAAAAGGAAAAAGAATTTAAAATTCCTACAGAAATAAACCAGAAACTAGAAGAAACATGGTGACAGTCACCCCAAAGAAGATTTTTAAAAACGGGATCACTATTAAAAACAAATTCAGCAAGAGAATAGAAAATAGTGGTCACAAGGATCTAAAGTTGAAGAGAATCAACGAGAAGATATGTGATATCTAACAATTTGAGTACTGGAAAAACAAAAACAAGAGCAATGATACAAAGCAAGTATTAACAATTATAATTCCTTCTTCCTGGAAAAAATTCTTGGAAATGGTTTATTATAGAGAACACTGAGCACCCACCAGGAATGACTAAGAGCATGTGATAAGCTGGCAATATACTGCGCTTGTAAGATAAGAAAAATCGTTCAGGCATCAAGAATCACAAGGCAAATGACTTATAAAGAAAAACATTAAAATTTTATGAACCTTTATTAAAAGAAATACTGTGTCGGAAGAAAATAGAGCAACATATTGAAATACTCAATGGAAGAAATAGAGAGTCAAGAACTTGATACCAGCCAAGCTGACTTTCAGGTATAAAAGGCCCTGACATCCAAGTCATCGAGAAGATCTTGCATGATAATGTCTCACAATCAATGGAATAAAGAAACTTCAAACAAAAAAACTGCAGAAGGACCCTGACATGAGGATGGCTGGTAAGGACTACATTGTTAAAGCTTCAATGAACGTTTTACGAAATAGGGAGTGATCCTGGTGTGTCACTAGGGTGACTGTCTCACAGTAACGCATTCAGTTCTGACTCCAAGGTATTTTCCTATATCTGTGTTTGACTATATAGAAAAACACTTCTAAAGCAAGTAGCAAGTGATAAATGTTATCTAACATATAAAAAACTTCTATATTAAATATACATGTACCTAGAACCAGCACTAGATCTATACAATACAAAACTAAAGTCCTACTAAGGGCAATGCCCGGGGAGAGCAGCAGCAGGGAGGCTCCTGTCCTCGATCTTCACTGAAGCTTCCTGACACTGTGGAAGCTCCATCCCCTTGGAGGCCCTAGCTCAGGCCTCCAGGTCATGGCCATCACAGGTGTCAACAAGAACCAGCAACAACAAACACAGCTGCTGAAATCACTGGGAAGACAAGGAAACAGATGGACGAGTGCTCATGGAGGTGGGTGTGCAGGACACAGAAGGCTCTTCAGACCTTAGAAGGTAACCTCAGGACCTCTATCCCCAAGGTTCAGTTTTGAGGAAGAACTGTCAGTTCTCTTCTCTTTGGACACAATGTTCCTCATGCAGCACACAAAGTCTACAGAATGAGGAGTGATGGAGGCAGATATTCCACATGTGAATGACACTGTGTATTCTCATCAAGAGTTTCTGAAGATATATTAATTAGAGTTCTATGGAGAAATTCACAGGGAATTGACCCCAACTATCCCTGGAGGCTCCTCCTGACTCAGATTCCTCCAGAACTGGGTGTGGCATGGGGCTACATCGGAGGCCACCTGCAATAGGGAGAAGCCCTGCCCAGCACTCAGCCAAGGGGAGAAGGAGGCATTTGGTGGCCTTCCAGTAATGGAAAGGCAGTGAGAATGAACGAAGTGGCAGCAGTGGCCCATCGTGACCACTCCAAATGCCATGAGACCTACTGAGATGTTATGTTCTGTGCTAAAT
Organism: Cynopterus sphinx; assembly: GCA_030015415.1. NCBI lineage: Eukaryota > Metazoa > Chordata > Mammalia > Chiroptera > Pteropodidae > Cynopterus > Cynopterus sphinx. The sequence goes on along the minus strand of JAKZJJ010000066.1, from coordinate 218,933 downwards.
AAATATTATATGGCATGTTAACAGCATGTTCATTCATTAAGAAGCATGTAAACATCATTCTGGGTGGTGATGAGATTTGTGTTCAGATTAATTGAGGTATATACTTGGCAATAATGAATGTTCACATTCAAACTCTACAAAGTGATTAGTATATACACTCATGTATCTATCCATTCAGGAAATGATGCTGACGGGCTAGTATGTTAGACAGTTGGAACCAGCAACTGTGGTCTTTACAGTAACATCAATCAGGGGAAACACTCACAACACAAAAAGTCACACACACACACACACACACACACACACACACACACACACACACTCGGAATCACACCACGTGGATTCGCATGGATTCACATCCATGCCCACAAACGTACACCACCTCACTGGAACTGGAGATCATGACCAGAGTCTTTTACCTAGACAACCAGTTTCTATCATCACATCTCTCATTCTCATTGGCTGCAGGAAGGTGGAATCAAAGTGCTCTCCACCCTGAAGCCAGAAAGAATACCACCCTTTCTCAGTTTCTGGATTTTCCCTCAGCAAATGAAGGAGGAATGTAGGAACCATGAGAAATAGAGCTCCATGAAAACCTGTTTTGGCTAAGGGATGGAAGGGAGGGTAGAATGCAAAAATAAAGGAGAGGAACAATCAGAAATTACTCAAGGTGTTTCTTTGGACAGTCTCCTCCCATGCATGGACTCTCCACATAACCATCCAGTGCATGTTTGAAGAAGCCTTCTGTAAACCGTAAGTGTGTGTGTGTGTGTATATGTGTGTGTGTGTATGTTTGGAGGCGGAGGCTTGTAGGTAGGTGTGGGGGTGTGTGTACAGACAGGTGGGACTGCCTGTCTGACAGCAGGGAGCTGGCACTTGCTTGCTTATATCTCCCTTGGCTCAGATATTCAGGTAAGGGAGAAAGTACAGGAAGGGCTGGAGTAGGGCGTGTACCCAAAACAAAGGTAGGGATGCACACCCCTGAAATCTCACCCAGAGTTCAAAGAGGTAAGTAACAAAAGGAGTGTCTGCCCATAGGGTGAGTTTGACACACATGAAAATGTATGCTCCCAAGATTGCCCTCCAGAATTTTACAGTGCAAATTAGGAGGCTGGTCCTGATAACTTGGTAATAAAACATCAAATGTCTCTCAGCAGGCATGGGAAGATGGTTTATCTTGGATCCCTCAGCAGCCATTAATGCAATGAGGAAGGGAAAGAGGAGAAACCAGCCAAAGTGAAAGTTTCAAGTTCGCAGAGAATTTTCCTTCTGGTCCAAACACAGCAAACTCTTGTGAAAGCCAGACCATGGTGCAGACTGTGAAATTCCACAGAAAGAGAACTCTCCTGATGTGAGATCTTCCTGTGGGAAACCCAGTTCACAGAAGTTTTCACTCCAAATTTATCTGTGGAGGGTCACATAGGAAGCAGCTGAGGGGAACTCTTGAAATTAGAGGACTTTACAGAGTGATCAACTGTGAATCTTAGCTCACCTGAAACCAGTCCTTTTTTAACTGCATTTGACACAGGACCACCCAAGAACATTTTCATTGAACCAGGTATTTAATTTTAACGTTCGTATAAGAATTCAATGAATTATTTACCAATAACAAGAAATTTTAAACTGTCACCTCCCCATCCAAATTAGTGTGTGAGGGGCAAGGCACACCTTTCTCAGCCTACCTCAAAAATTAACCTGCTTGGGGAAAGGAAGTTTTATTTTTCCTACTCAAGAAAATGACACTGAAGAGTCATTTGGAGCCATTAGCAATGAAATGGCTCAAGAAACACAATGTTTCTCAGTTGACAGAAAGCAACGAAGCTACAGCATAGCATAGTCTATACTGATGGCTCTCTCCTCTGGGTCCTCACAGACCTTTCTTTGCCTTGACCAATGACACCTATGTCATAATTAGAGTTTCTGTGCCTGCCTATGCTTTACCTCACTGTGAAGGTCTTGAAGGAGGGGGCCCAACTCTTTCACCCTTGATTCCCCTGGATTCCTGGCCAGTGCTTTGAAGAGAGTGGGTGCTCTGGAAACATCTAGTGAGGGTGGGAAATACGTTAGACATGGGCAGGTTGGAGCGAGCATCTGGTCAGAAGCTTCATTGGTCAGAGGAGCCACTTACAGATTTTGAGCAGCAGTGACAGGGTAATTATATGCAGTGTAGCGTGTGGCAACAAGCACAGAGGCTAGCAAATCTAAACTATCCCCAAAGAAAAGCAGATCTAGGTGGCCCTTTCCAGAGGATGGAGGACACAAAAGTGTCCAGGTTGGCTCTAGTTTATGAGATCAGATGAGTGACAGAGAGGCCCTCTTAACAGACAGTTATGAGGATGTGGGAGAAATAAAGTCCCTGTTGGTCACAGTAAATGGAAGAGATCCCCAAGTCAAATGTCCATATGGCAACTGGGAGTCAGGGCTGGAGAACAAAAACCAGAAGTCACCCTCACAGTGACTTCTCCTGAAAAGAAAAACTGTATCACGGGAAGAACAAGAGAGAGAGACTAGGCACTCCCCCAAATCTGCCCGTTGGGGTTAGGGACAGAGAGTCCAGTGAAGGACACCCAGAAAAGGCTGCCGAGGGCCTGAGGGAAGCAGGCGAGGCTCTGCCAGGTAAGCAAGGGGGAGCTCCCTCATGGGAACAGGGCAGCAGTGACAGCGTCAGGAGTAGGGAAGAGGAGAATGTGGCCAGGGAAAGAGAGGGCAGCTTTGAGAAACATGGCCATTCATAGCCAGCGAAATGATGCTCCAGCAGGGTGGTGGCAGCAGAGGCCAGGACTGGAAGGCAGGTCAGGAAGAGAGAATATGTGAAGGTGTCGCAACAGAGGCCATGGGCTGCTCTGAGTAGGCCACCTTGGGAGGAACAATGACGAAAGTTTGTAACGATCCTTCACCCTGAGCATGTTCATCAAACTTCCAGATGTGCACTAGGCACCCCAACTCGCTTCTCTAGGAGAAACAGGTCCATACATTACACATCTGAATGGCCCAGACTTTTGGGTACACAGTGCTTCTATGGCCAACGCCTGCCTGTCCTCAGAGGCTGACTGTTGCAGGGCCTGGTGCTGGGGATCACACGGACAGGCAGTGGGGTGCAAGGTCTGAGCACTGTGTATTTCCCGAACTCTGAGCACTGATGCGGGTGTCACGGCCATAGCTCCAGGAAGGCCCCAGGCCTGAGAAAGCTCCTCGTGCTTCCCGCAGGGACTGTGTACAGAGAGGAGATGACCTGCAGGATCCCAGGGCAGCATGCACAAAGGCCGGTTAAAGGGATGGACAGCAGCTGCGTGTTCCTCACAAGTGGATGGCGACTGTGCATTGTCACAGCTGAGTCCAGTGGAATCTGAGAATTTCCGCTAGGAATACTGGAGAGTGGGCAAGGAGCACAGACTCTGACATCTCCCGACTAACGAGACATTCACCCTCAGAGTCTCCCTCCCCGGAACACCTTTCACACTGTGGAGAACGTCACAGGGCCCCCTGCCCCCAGGCTTTGCATGGCATGGGTATTGTAGAGGGGCAGGAATAAAAGGCGCTATAGTCTGAATGTTTATGTCCCCTGCCGAATTCTCATATTGAAGTCCTAACCCCTCGGTGCTAGGGTGTTCTAGACATGCTCTTGCCCCTCCAACCATATGTAGGCAGAGTGGAAAGCTGCCATCTGTGAGGAAGTGGTTGTCACCAGAAACTGAGTCTGCAGGGCCATGATCTTGAACTTCTTAGTCTCTAGAACCACGAAAAATAAACATCCACTGTTTATAAGCCACTCACATAATGGCATTTTTGTTGTAGCAGAATGAACAAACAAGCTTCAAAGGAACCTGTAAGTAGCTAGAGCTTTGGAAGACTCTCAAAGTCCTAAGAGTTTAGAAGCATCTGAAAAAAAAAATAAATAAAATGAACAGTGGTGAAGCATTTCTGGCCTGGCAATTCTACTTTTTAATAAAGAGTAACCATAGAAACCCATAAAATTTCATGAAATATTGCTTTTACATGCAACTTCCTTCATCAAAAGTTTTAAATTTTCCAGAAAATATCTACTAACAACACATCATTGCTGCAATTTGCCTGTCTCTTATCTTCGAGGGGAAAATACATTGTTCCCCTGATTTAGTTCAGTGTGACGAGCACTAAAGGCAGACAACCCTCAGATAACTCTTACACGTGCTCGGCACTGTCAGTGGTGCTCCCTACACATTCCCTCACCCAATAGGCACACACCCCCTGCAACTGACATACTTTTATTGCCTCGATTTATAGAGGAGGAAAGATAAGAGGAGATAAGATCCAACCAAGGTAACAACCTGTATGTGTTAGAACCAGGATTTGGACCCAGATAGTAAGACAGTCTGTGTCCTTGACCACTGTGCTATACTGCCCCAAGCACAAGGAAGTCCCTGACCTAGCTGAGTGCCCAGTCTAGCAGTAGGGAGAGAAAGTAAAAATGCAATATGGACACGATGTGGTTACTGTCAGGATAGAGGCGTATGTAGGGACCATGGGCACATGGGGACGGCCTGCAGCCCAGTACAGTGGGTCCCAGAACAGCTGCTCAAAGGGACTGGAATATGAGCAAGTCTTGCAAGGTAGAGAGAGAAAGAAGGGGGCCAGAGGTCATGCCAGACAAAGAAGAAGAAGAGCAAAGACACAGAGGGACACAATAGATGACAGGTCCAAGTGTGAGGAAGAGAAGTTCAGAGGGGAGACTGACAGGGGGTGGGGGGAAGGGGTCACAGACCAGGAGGCTGGGTTTAATCCCGAGGGAAAAGGGGAAACATCTGGGGGAGGCATTCCCAAGGGAGTGACACAAATGGACAAGCACTTCTTTTTATGAAGAAGGCAGGACAACCAGTGTAAAGAATTAAGCCTGAATAGAAGGTTGATGCAATGGGCAGGACATGAGCAACAAAGAACAAGAATTAGAAAAAAATTATTTCCAACACTAATTTAATTTTTCCTCTATACAACCCCCCATCAACTTGACAGCTCCTGCCTCGTAGGGAAGCCAAATATATGTTTTTTGGAAAACAACAAAGGCAAGGGAATCCTTTTAGATTTTTTTTTTGGTGGGAGCTTAGCCTTTCAGACTGAACCCCTTATTATCTGATTTCTTTTCCATCAGAATCTCTGCAGGGGGAAGTGCCCAGAAGGAGCAAATGAAAAGTTTCTGCTTTAAGGAGCTGGTGGCAGAAAACTGCATTGACAACCTTTCCACACCTAGCATTTGACTTCTCCCAGACAATCTAAAAAAATTCTCAAACGTAAGACCAAGGTAGTTACAGGGCGAGACATCGCTCATTGCCCCGCCAAGTTCAGGATGGCCAACCCATTAAGAAGTTGTGAAAAAGTGCAGGTACCAGCTGGGAGCAAAGGGAATGCACTGCTGACCTTAAACTTGATCCAGAGAACTGAAGAGAAAAGACTTCGAATCCTGCTAGTCTTAGAAGCTCCATGATATTCTGCATCTTTCTGTCCTGGCCTGTTAAACAAATAGCTCACATTTTGTGGACAAGACGATGTACATTTCAGAACAAACTACTGCTGTGATCCATGTGAAACCTTCATTCCTGAGGCTTAATTCATACAGATGCCCTGACTTCGCGTTGGCTTTCAGGTCAGTGCAAGTGTCATTTAGTGTTTCTATGTGACAGTCAAAGAAAACAGGTATAGAGAGAAAAGGTTTGAGGCACCCACTGTATTTGATTGAAACTCTGCAGCTGAGATATGTTTTCATGGGAATGTTATCTCTGCTTTGGTTAATACATTCCAGGCGATGTAAAACAAAGGACTCCAAAGTTCACATTTGGTGCCACAGGATTTTGGAGATGGGTGGGGGTCTCCTGTTCACAGATGAAGATACGCGACTGGGGGAGGCCACCCTGCCCATGGTCTAGCAACCAGTTTCTGGTGAATTGGAAGTTCACCGACCAGTGATCTTTCTGAAATATCACCTCTTATGAAGACTTTGGATTCACAAAACACTAAATTTCAGGTTGATTATAGACTTATCCTATAATCTCTTGAAATGTGGAAGTAATTTTTATTTTTGCAAAGAAATTCTAATCATCAGCTCAAGTCTCCACTTTTCATGGGGAAATGAGTCCCACTGGGATATTATAATAGGGACTACCTCCCATGACCTTCCCCTAAAGTGCAATTTGTTCCTGGCTCCATGACATCTTGGAAAATCTTAAAGAACTGGAGCTGGCTGAGGCCTTAGGCTAATGGAGTTCAAAAATTTCACACACCAAAACTGCAGGGCAGTCAATGAAAGGAAGAGCCAGATCTGGAAAACTCAAAAGAAACGTGTGTTCGTTGAGCATCTGCTGATGTTAATCCCTGTGTCCTCTACTTTCAATGCATGATCCCATCCCATTCTCGTGACCACCCACAAGGTGTGCGTGGGCACAGAGACTTGGTCGAGTTCTTCAGTTCAACTAATGTTAATCTGAGCATCCAACACATGCAAGCACCAAGGTAGGTGCTGATCATGCAAAGGAGAAACAGATGGCTTCACTTCCTGCCCACAGTGAGGTCACAGTTGAGCGGGAATGGGGGAGGGGAGCAGGGTACTTTCACTAGCCGTGCATCATCCAAAAAGCAGCCTGAGCCTCCTTAGAAGGTCATGAAATTAATTTAATGGGTCTTGGTCCGCATTACAAATAAATAAACAAATAAAGTAGAACAGAATGGCATAGAATGGAAAACACCAGCGTGCAGGCCGTGAGTTGGGAAGGTCACATGAATACACGTCTTTATACCAGTATTGATCATGTATACATCTGTGTGTACTGGTTTTCAATGTTAAATTTATTTTATTTTGTGGCCATGGTGAAAAAAAAGTGTGAAAGCTCTTAAGTTATACAGCAAAGTAATAGAGACTATTAGAAGTTGATACAAAATGACGAGAGCAAAGAGGAGTGTCATCTGCCCATCAGTTAGCAGTTTGTTCTAGAGTGAACTGGGTGTGATCTTTGTTCCTCACGAAGAAGAGGTCTCCTAAGGGTGGAATGCCCACATCTAATGCTCAGAGCTAGGAAGAGCTTGAGAAGGACCGGTATGAAATTTCAGGGACTAGAGAGGGGAGCGATGGGGGTCTCTTCTCCTGTGACCTGGGAAGGAGGGTGAGTACCTAAGCAGCCACAAGAGGCACAACGACAACAGTTCTGTGTTTGCACAATGAAACCAGGCTTGAGAAGAGAGGATTAAACTTCAGGAAGATGGAACCCAACACTAGCCTTCATTGCTAGAACCATGCTACGTCTACGAGCACCAGGAACAAATTCCCATCATCTCACTGCTGAGATGGGACAGGAGAGCTTGCAGAGTCTGGAAGGCAGGAGACAGAGAAAGCCAGATGTGGGTCCTTTAAATCAGGGGTCCCAATCCCTGGGCCACAGACTGGTACCAGTCCATGGCCTGCTAAGAATTGGGCCACACAGCAGGAGGTGAGCGGTGGGCCAGCCAGTGAAGCTTCATCTGTATTCACAGCCACTCCCCAGAGCTAGCATCACCACCTCAGCTCCACCTCAGATCATCAGACATTATATTCTCACAGGAGCTCCTGTCCCTGGTGCCAAAAACTTTGGAGGCCGCTGCTTTAAATGATCTTAACCTCCAGAGAAACATCTCCCTTGGATGGCATGCTACTGCGATCTCCCTTTCCAGCATAAAATCATGATGAAGTGTTCTGTTCTTTTAATTAAACTTCCTTCCGATACATTGTAGATACCGCGTTTACAGGTTGAGGATTTGTGGCAATGCATTAGACTGCTGCAGGAAGATATTTCCTCGGGTTTTTCTGAATCAGAATACAAAGATTCAAATCAACGTATTTGATTGATAAATAGATCCTCTTCATCGTACAGATGAAGAAGCAGGAGGAGAAAATCAAATGAAGACTTGCTTAGCATCGCACAGTGGCAGAACAAAGATTGGGAGTCAGTCTCCTGTGACGCCCGAACCTTTGCATCTTAACTTCTAAGCTTGCTCGTGATTTTGCTTGCTGGACTGCTTTGTCCTAACAGAGCCATAAGCTGTTTTCTATTCTTCATCCAGAATATACAGAGTCATATGTAATATAATGATTATCTAAATCACAAAATCAACACTATCATAAGAATATCAGCAAAACAGCTTCATCCTTTCTATTGCTAGGCTAGATTCGAAAGTTTTTTAACTTCTTTGCCTTTTAATGTATATCTATTTTCAGGGTTTACCATGTTTCAATTAGAATTAGGTGTTATACCATTTTGTTTTCAGGAAAGAGCTACAAAATTATAGCTAGCATAAGAAAAAACAACTAAAGTGAGTGTGAAGAACTTAAATACTTTAAGTTCTACTTAAAGATTGTGCAATAGAAAAGTTATAAAAAGTTATAAAAAGTTATAAAAGGATGGAGGAATTATCTACAGTTTTTAAAAGTATTCAAAAAGATATTACATATTTTTAAATAAGTAAGGTTAAACTTTCAAATCTATAGATGCACAGTTGGGTGCTAGAGCTATGAAAAGTTAAACAGAAGAAACTGCTCACCCCAGAAGTCCTGAAGAGTAGGTGCTTGTAGGCAGAAGAGTGTCTGTGATTGGATGGGGCATGCGGAGGGGGCTTTGGGAGGCAGTGTCCAAGTTCTGTTTCTTGACTTGAGTAGTGTTCCCCTGACAATAATTCATAGCATAATGCACTACCTTTGTGTGGCTTTCCATATCTGTGGGGTATTTTTGCCTGTTTGAAGTAAAGGTATTTGGATAATGAAATCATTTCAATACAAGGATTGTTTGTTACCATCCTGTCTAGTAGGACAAAAGAATGGAAATTACAGTCCAGGTTCCCTTCACTCGCTATCCATAGGGCTCGATTATCAGGGTCCGTGATAGGCTGCGTCAGTCACAAAGTGGTTTTAGGTACTATCTGGCTCCTTCTGTAGGAATGTGTTCAGAATAGTTTTGATGGCCGGTTAAGTCTGTTATGCCAACAGATGGATTTTTTATTAGCTTTGAAATTACATTTATAAATGTTTGAATACCCAAAATGTACATGTTCTTCAGCTTTATTTTTTGCGTTTAGGTTTTAAATATGTTCAGAGCAGCTCAAAATTTCCCCTCTGAACAAGAATAGTCAAGTAAACTACAGGTAAATTCTCCTAAACAACACAAGACAGCCAGCAGTCCCATTTACTGCAGACTACCTGGGGCTGGGCTTCCTTCCAGCACTGGCAAAGGACTCTATTATACCTTCTAGCCATGCTCCTGGAGAGAGGAAAGACAACAGACCGCAGAGGACACAAGCCACGGTCATGCGATTCCAGTTCTCCAAAGTCTGACTTTGCTCCCAGTTCTGTAGCTGAATAAAATACTTTACCCCTTTCTGTTTATTTTCAAAGAGGACTGTTTGACAGAGCAGCATAAAAAGTGAAGGCAAAGCCACAGCCCCGTGGGCCAGAATGATTTCCGATAACAAAAAATGTGCCCGGAGAAGGAAGAAGATGATGAGTGATATATTTCCTTTCCAACATTCTTTAAAATAAATGCATGGTGCTGGACGAGGCAGCTTGATATTTTTCTACAAGATGAAGAAGTGTGGAGAAGAACAGATCTCTGCGCACTGCCTGATCTCTTCCTGGCCCCCTTCCAGACCACAGCTTTGCTACCGGGGCTGAGAGGACCGAGTATGGGGACATGGTGTATGATGCAGTTGTCTGCACTGATTGGACACAGCAGAGGCCCACTCTGCTTCCATTAGCCCCCTGCAGTTGATGTGCAAGAAGGTGATCTTCTCTACCACATTCTGCAGAGACCCTGCCTGCATACTTCGAGCTCAGTCTTGGGCCACTGAGAAATGTTGTGATGGTTTAGAGAGCCTGGCCCCACCGGGTTGCAGCTGAGAGCAAGCCAAACCTATGTTCTGGTCTGTCGCACTTTGAAGCTATTTCCCCTGAAGTGCATGAGGAAAATCCACATGTGATTTAAAACAACCTATGGTTGCTGTGAAAGACTATAAAGAAACAGTATTTTCTTCATCTGCTCCTATGAGCCCATCCCTTCTCATGGCTGAATCCACATGTCACTCTGCGTTATCACTTCATACAAGACCGAGCACCCGTGACAAGGGACACGTAACACATGAAGAAGCCTTAAAACATAACCACCAACAAAAATCTGGATTTTCCCACTGCTGTCAGAATGGCATATAAAAACATAATCACCCAAGTCGTTTAAAAGAAGGAAAAAACTCTTGTTTTCAGCATGACAAGACACCCACTGCAGAACACACATTATCTAAGGCTAATGGCCTGGCCATGGAAGGGTTCTATCAGATAATTGGACCTTGCAAGTCTATCAAATTCTCATCCTAAACACCTTCATTTGTTGTTAAAAGCAATAGCCTATGAATAGGTGGAGCTGAAGTATAAGAAGTACATACAGTAGCTTTAAGGAGTAAACTATTGCTATTCTTAGTGCCACCCCCTGGAGTCATGCAGCGCACATCCTGTAAGGTCACACGTGGCAACCCTGATTATACTTACGATTACACTCTTTACAATATGTATGGCATATTATGTATACCACAAAAACACTATGTATATTATATATTCTACGTAAACCAGTTCCTTCTATCATAGCTGATGCAAATCCTATTGATTAGTTAACTCCTATGCACTGAGATTAATTATTCTAAACCAACAAAAATAAGTTAATTACATTTAGTGCCCGAGTGTTAGGATCTCTTTTCCTTTTTATTTTTGAGTATAAATCTATCGAAAGTCAAAATTAAATTAGTTTCACATTAGTCACCAAGACTTAGGACAGGATTCTAAATCAACCTTAGAAATATTTCTCAAATTTCTAACCTCCAAGGCCTTCTAATATCTCTTCTGGACAATTCCAGTAGTTTTCAGACTGGCTTTCCAAATTCTAGTCTCTCTCAAACTAGTCAATCTGTCACACTATAGCCAGAATTACTTCCACAAGCACAGATAGATTTAGAACCTTTGATGGCTCTATATTTCCCAAGAGATAAGTTCAAACAAAGCAGTGAGGCATATGACCAGTTGATAGCCTGATCAGCTCATCAATGTGGGCTAAAATAAATTCTAATACCAACCAACATTTATGTATCCATTCCATAAAAATGCATTGGGTCCTATTAAAAACACAGTAGAATTCAAGAAGATGGAAGGAAGTTAGTAAAACCCACTCCCAAACTCAGTGTGCAAACTTTGGCTGGAGATGTGGACATGGCAATAAATAATTATGACTGACCATGCTGACTGCTATTTGACCCTAATCTGGCGTAGCAGTCTCAGGTCCAGTGAATTCCCATGTGCCCATTGTTCCTATACTCCAACTGTGTTGAAGTTTTTGTTGTGGGCCAGGTTTTGTGCTACCTGCATATCCCTGCTTCATCTCCATTGCTGGGGACACGCTTTCTGAGCCTCTGCCCAGTATATCTCTATTCAAAATTCTGCACAGTATCCCCACCTCCAGAAGGCTCACCCTGATACCCATACAAATAATTATTTCCTTCTTTTTCAGGATCCTCATTCTTCATTTTTACCTTCCGTGTATCAGAGTCTTACATTGTGCTGCAATCATTTCAGTGTGTCTGCTTTCTGCTACCATGAGGGCAGCCCCTGTGTTTTAAGTTGCAGCACGCAAGTGGATTAGGAACAAAATGCCGGCAAACGTGAAGTAACTTAGTTATTAATTAGCCCACAGTCTCCTCTGGTTTAAAAGTGGTGACTTTCCCAAGAAAGATGGTTGAACCAAATAGAAAAATAGAGGGCACATTATCTGCAGATTAGCAATTGTACATAAATATTCATAACCATTCACAAAGAGAGGCAGGTGGCCTGACATAGACATTGACTACTCTGAGGATGCCGTCTCAATATACAGAGGAGCTGGAGGGCGGGAGGAAATCGCCACTGCTCACCCTGGCCACAGGCGATGATGGGAAGCATGGTTTCTCCCACAATGACAGGCATCCCACTGCTCACTTCCTCCCCCCATGACCCTGAGGTACCCTTCTCCATAGATACAGGGAGAACCTTCCATGACTGATGCCGCCCTCAGCCTGCTCCTCTAGCTCACATTCTGGTGCTCTGATCTCAGCTGAGGCACCCATTACGGCTTGTCCCCTCCTCAAAATGGTCTGATGTGATCACAAGACAGGCTCCAGACAACCAGGTGTCATGTCAGCCCCTTATTCCACTGACTCCAGCTTCTCTCCTCTACGAGGTCACAGCAGCAGTTTGCAGGGCCAGCCAGGTTGTATGTCCCGAAGCCTCTGGTTAAACCTCAGTTAAGTCAACTCTGGGGGAGGTTAGTGGTGGTAGTAGTGAGGGGTATCTTCATTTCACAAAAAAAAAAAAAAAAAAAAAAGCTGGAATTCAGAGTGGCTTACCCCAAAAATATTCACCAAGTAAAAGCCATTTTCTGGAACCCACCAGCCAAGATGGAACAGTACCTGAGAGGGGAGTGAGGATTGAAGAAAAAGACAGAGACAAGAGAGGGATTTGGGAGGGCTAACAGTGAATACTGCAGCCCTGAGTTTATTCACCACACCATATTAATACATCAGGGAGATGTGGAAAGCCGAACCCACAGGAATGCACAATCAATTGCAGACACCTGCACAGGGTGCCTGTTGCTTTTTCTATCTAGGTTATAGAACATTCAGTTCAGTCTCTGGAGCAACAATTGTGTTTCTCAGCCACTACAAAAGTAGCAAAGTATTTGCCAGCTAAGCAGACATCCTGCTGAGTAAACGATCCCTTGTCACCAAAAGGGCAGCTATCAATCAAATGGCTACCAACAGCCATTCTACTGAGTTATGAAGAAAACCAAAGATACGCTGGTAAGGTCTGAGAGAAACACTCCCCAGAGCCTGCATGGTCACAGCCTCTGTGAAAGAAACTTTGCTCCCCAAATCTTATACAAAGTAAACAGCACTACTTTTCAAATTTGTTATGTAAAATTAACTTCAGAGAGACAAGGAGCACAGCCTAATAAAGTCTGGTTAGGATGAAAAAAAAAAAAGTTCCAGAACTAAAATCTTCCAGATGCCACAGCCTTCCAATTGAACATAGTGTTTACCCAGAGAGCAAGCTCCCAGATAAACAACTGGGTCCCCAACAGAAGATGAGTCCTGTCCCATCACCTGAGTTCCTCCAAACAATACATTCCTCTCGTGGCCCTCTGTGGTCGTCAGCATTCATCATAGGCTAAACCAAGCCCATTTATAAAATGGCTCATTCTTAACTTTATTCTGTTTAATTCCAGTGCTTTCTTCCAATATTCAATCTGTACATATTAAAATCATATTGCAGCAAACATTAAACGGTATGATTGACTAGCTGTAGGATTTGGCATGCCTGTAGCGATCCATTAAGAGGGGTGAGCTTGGCTTATTTTGGAGGATACATTGTATGTTTTGGATCGATTCTGTTTTTCACTTCTCCTAATGTTGTCCATGACGCATAACCCTTTGTCAGTGTTCACCAGGACAAGTTGCCGCACTTCCACAATGAGCACCATTGCTACTTGGCTCAAAAACCAATTGGGTCATGGAGGAAGGATCCTTTGCAAAATTTCCAGCTTCTGAACCAAAATTAGCGTTCTCAATTTTAACAAAGGCTAAGCAGATACCATCAAAGCCTCCAGAGGCAAGTGGAACTGAATGAAGAAAATGCAGACGGAATCATGGCTTCAAAATCCGAAAGGCAGAGAGCACTCCTTAAAGCTCAAAAGAGGGAATTTTAAGACAAAAAGAAGTACTGTACTACTGTAGATGACTAAAATATGAAGCTGATGTTCCAGGAGGTAACAGATAACACATACAGAGATTCAAGGAGTTATCAAAGGTCATGCTCACAGATCACACCTTTGAGGAACATTCTTGACATTCTGCGACTGAGGGAGGTAGGGGGGAGGAGCCTATCTTTCCACCTTATCAGGACTCCCCTCCCCTTAGCATAAACCTGAGGCCTTTGTCAGAGGAAGGACTAAAGGTCCGGTGGGCCTCTGGTCTGACTTCCGGTTAGTGTGCTCAGACTCCATGTAATTTGTAGTCAATGTAGCTGGAAAGTGGCAATTTTGTTTTAAGACGTTCTTCAGGATAGATTTCAGAATGAACTGAATGAAGTCTCTCAACATGTGACATGAAGAAACATATGCTCTTAATCTGTGGGTTTGAAATTCTTTTAGAATTACATCAATGAAACATATCCTCAAAAGAAGAATCAGTCCATCCATGCTCACACACAAGAGTAAAGAGCTATGTAGGATAATACAACTTTCCAGCTTAATGTTGTACAAGTCAGTTGCTAAAATTCTTTAAAAAGGGACTTTTGTTGGGAGCTAAAGTAAAAAGAAAAAAGAAGGAAAGAAACCAACAACAACAGTAATAACAACAAACAAAACGAAGAAAACGATAGCTTGGAATCTAGTTGGTATAAGTTTGTTGCTGGAGGCAGGTTTCTAGCTAAGCTGCTCTGAGGATAGAGTGAGGGCAGACGTACCAGAACCCCCAGGAAAAGAAGCTGAAGAAATAAATGCCCTCCATTTTTCCATCAGATCAAGTTCCCAAACCAGAACTGAAATCCTTGGTCCTCAGTATCAAACATGAATCTGCAGAAAATTAAAATTAGAAAACTGCCATATGAACCTCAAGAACTCATATCTTTAAACATGAATGTATCATAAAGTGCTTGGAGATCATTTGAAAGACAAACATTTCATACTGAAAACGTGAGTACATGGTAAACAGTGAAAAATGTGACAGCTCACCAGCCAAATGAAGCAACAAATAGGAAAAAGGAAAGTAGGGAGATGCTATAGTAGGAATAACAGCTTAAAATTAGAGAAAAGGAAAACAGGTGAGGAGAAGATATAATTTAATGAAAAGAAGAGTTTCAGATCATAACTAAGACAAGCAAGTAAAGATCCTGTGACTGTGAAACTGCCATCAATAGAGCCTTTCACCTGTAATTAACCTCTCACCTGCACTAGTGCATCCTCCTCACACAATGTCATGAGGTAGGCAGGAAAGGACAAAATCCCCAGTCTACAGATGAGGAGACAGGCTCAGAAGACACTCGATTGCTAAGGTCACTACATGAATAACTCGTGACCTCCTTGGGTCCTACGCTCTTTTTCCATTAAAGTGCCATAATTCCTGACTCGTTAATTTGAAAGAGAAAGTAGAAAACAATTTTTTTTCACCTTTAACCCCCCTTTCCTACATCTATTATATAAAATAAATGGGCTCTAAATATCTTTTTCCTCTTTTGGAAGATGCAATTAAATAATTTGAAGAGAAGTAACTAATTTAGAGGATTTATCAGATTATTTGTGAAGTGATACCAAATCTCCCCGTCCTATTTCATTATCTCAGAAGTAATAAGAGTAAGGCGAAAATGACAGGGCCTTTCAAGGAATGAGAGTGATCAGTCCTTCTTTCGTGTTCTAATTCTTTCGCTAAAGACAAAAAAAAAAAAGCCACATTTATTTGAAGACCTGACGCTGGAACTGGTGAAGATTTCAGGGACACACGATGGCTTTCTTAGGCATCAGACAGGGTTACTAACCTATTGAAGGAAACCAGATGAAAAGAACAATAGCTGTGAAATGTACTGTACAAAAGAAGCAAATATTGCAATTATCACGATCTTGTTTCTAAAAATAAAGAAGTGACTTGGGAATGATTCAGGGCAGAATGATTCATAGATTAGCCAGAATGCTCAGTCTTGTCTCTTTTTCCGTGGGTTAGTCCCTAATGTTTTTCTGAATTTCTTTGGCTCTAGGTGAGACTTTATATAACGTGTGTCAAGTGGTCTATAGATAAAACCCCACTGGAAACCAGCTCCTTCTTTAGTCGACACATTTTAGGACTTTTCCCCCTGGCCTAACAAAATATATTTTGATCCTGGATATGCCTTCCTAACCACATCTTTCATGTGGCTTCTCAGTTCATCTTACACTTGTATGCCCTATGCCACCTACTGGGTGGAGTTGGACAATAGCAGATCTATTTTTTAGCTCCTCTTCATTTAGAAAATAAGAAAATACATCTTAAGTTTAAGTAGGAAAACATTAACTTAGAAGTAAGAAGTACTTTCCTATGAATCCAGGGAGTCCAGTCTCCACAACAACATAGAGAAGCCTAAGATGCTTTAACCAAATTAGTTACTCTGTATTACCCTGATAGAGTGTCCACAACTTTCAAATCCATTCTTTCTGCAGGCTGGGAAACTGCAAGAAATTGAAATCCTGCATGCTCAGGAGGTGGTTTGGCTCAGAATTGATAAGTGACAGGGTGGAAGAGGCTCTGCCCAGACCCCAGAGAGGAAGGCTGCCCCTCAGGCTGCAATAATCCTATTAAGCGTCTCTCAGCACAACAGTCTAGTTTTGACATGAGTGGCTGTGGATAATGATTGGGTCTTTGGTTTTAAGTGTCTCTGAGCTGTAGAGGTAACACCAATCTCAAGCTCAAGGACTCATCAGCATAATCAAACACTGATTTCAAAGGCCCTGAAAGAGCCCACTTCCCCGACAGTCCGCTGTTCTACTAGTCACAGAATTTTCCTTGGAGAAAAGGGGCCTTGCTTTATTGGGGCAGATGCAATTTACTTTGTTCACTAAAAACCCATCCTGTCTAGACTATAGGTTTTCTCAAATGTGCGAATGAAGAAGCTCTCTGCCATTCCCTTGCCAAGGAAAAGGCCTCGGATTCACCCTCACAGCAATTATAATCAATTTTGAGGTGTCCTTCAGGTAACAAAGGATGCTGAGACAGCCGCTTCTTCATTAGGCAAGAAAATTAAATAGACACCTATTGTGAGCAGAGCACCCATTGTCTGACGCTTGTCCAGTTCCCGGGTACGATGGCAAATCTCGATGAATGGAGATGCCTTTTTGTATAGTTGTTCTATCAACTGACAGAGGGATGTGAAAATATCCAACTATGGTTATAGATCTGTCAATTGCACACTTAAATTATGTCCATATTTCTATTTTTAAGCTCTGTTACTAGACTGTACAGAGTTATGATCGTTATGAATAGGTTCCGGGAGAATGGCCACTTAGTTCGTTCTAGGAATTCTCATCATCCTGAAGTCTGTTTTGTTAATCTGGCCACTCCAGCTTTCTTGTACTGTTTGTATGACACGCCTACTTCATCTTTTTACCTTAGACCTATCTGTACTTATATTTAAAGGCAGCATGTCATTGGGTCTCTCTTTTTCTCCAGTCTAATAATCTCTGCCTTTAAATTAGAGTGTTTAGTCCATTTATATTTAATGTCCATTATCGATGTCGTTGAAGAGAAGTCTGCAGCTCTTATATTTCTGTTTGTCCCACACAGTGTTTTAAAATTCCTCTGCTCCTTTCTCATCTTTTTCTAAATTAATTAAATATTTTTTCAATCCCATTCTCACTTTCCTTCTGCTCTTTTCACTGTGCCTCTCCACATTTTCTTCAGCAGAGCTAGTATGATTTTATAAAGAACAAAAGCAAAAATCCTAAAACCCCTTGCTTTTATGTATTGTCTCATTACATAAAACCATGTAATCAGTTACTGAGGATGCTAAAAATCCTGACCTACCACCCCCTCAAAGTCCTTATCAATAGGGAAATATAATTCGCCCTGACTTCTTCAGAGGCCTTCTAATGCTATGACTCTACCTACTACAAGAATTATGGAAGCTTTTCTTGAAGTTCTTTTTGTTGTGATGTTTACAGAATCTCAATCCCTGCATCTTCATGGCCTCTGTTTGAAGAATTCACATTCCTGAACTTCTATTTTTTTCCTCATCTCTCCTCCAGAAATTTCCTCTCTACTCATACAGAATCGCAATCCATTCTCTGAAAATGTGTTTTAAAAGCCAGTTTCAGGCCTGGTTGAACTGAATCAATCTAAGGCTTGCAAGGAGCACCCTCTTGGGAGTAGTCTTTTTAATGATGTTGAAAACTGCATCAACTGATTGTAGCAGTTCCAGCTTTAGGAGGTAGAAAAATTAATTAAGAAGATATGTTCTCTAAATTATGGATGTAAATACATTTTGTATAGGAAAAGTTCTAACTTCTAAAGGACAAAACAATGTCTATCAGAAAAAGAAACACAGTGCCTCACTAAATATGTTCCCCAAACATAGAGTGACAAAAGAGCTGGAAATATACCAACACCCAGAAAGATGAATGTGATTCTGAGAAGTCTGGGTCTGAGTTGTTAGTGTTAGATATCGTTCCTGATGCTGAAGAAAACAAGCTTTCTCCAGAGAGAGAGAGAGTTGTGTCATGCAGTGCCAAGAGAGACTCTCACTTTTGAAGCTCTGTGACAGGTAAAGCCCCTTAAGCTATCTGTAAATTGGGGGTGAAGAGGGCATTTATCTCAGAGAGTGAAGAGAATCAAGCAGTAAAATGCAGAAAGGCCCTTAGCCAGGGTACTTCTGAGTGCTAAATGCCTCTCTATTATGTATACGAGGGGCAGGGCACCATTAAAAATAAATTCCCAGGATATTTCCTGCATCCCTCTTTATTTCTACACTTTCTACTTTGGCTAAGAACAAATCTTTTTTTCCAGGTTTTTCACCATCATGTGGGACATCATCGGTAACATTAAAATAATAACAGTCAGGAATTTCTTTAAGGTGGACACATATGAAACCTGAACAAGCACAGTCCAGCAGTAGAAGCGTCCATTAACTCACTTGCTTCGTTTTCACAGTTCAATGAAACATACTGGCTCATTAGAAGCTTCCTAACTGACATGATGCTGGAGAGGGGGAAGGAATATTTTCTATGTGGGGATCTGTGATGCTGTTCTAACTGCCTCTCACTCCAGCCTGGCATCAGAAGAGGTGATGCATACCCTTTTGAAAACGTAGCCATGAATGCAATATCATTTGGAAGTTCTTCATCGGCTCTTATTTATTTTTGTTTTGTTGTTTATTTGTTCTGTTTTAGGTCTCTGCCTGTGCCCACATATTCAAACAGCCAACAAAGCTGGGAGACTGGCAGCAAAGTCTGCTACAAGATTTGAACAGTTTCAGAGAAACGATAAGGAAAATGAGGCAGGAAGCTAATGACCTCAGTTTCTAACAGATTAAACAATGGGTGTTGGGAAAATGTTCAACATGAAAGCTCCCATGTTGGAAAATTCAGATAATGAGAAGATGGAGAAAGACAGCTGGGCCAGGTGAGATGAGTGAGGTAGGAGTCTGGGAGTCCCCTGGGACAGTTCAGAAGTAACTTTGCAAGCATCCTGCCACTTCTGCGAGACAGGCCTCACTCCTAGAAAGGGCTTAAGGCCACGGCTCTAGAAGTGCAAATGGGGGACATCAGGGCACGCTAAATCTTAGGATGAACACAGCATACTCCTAGGCCTTCAGTTTCATTTAGAGATGGGGAGCAGTGTAGTCACAAAGCTAAGTACTTTGATACAGTATATACCATGACTTGTGCAACAAGCTTATACGTTGGAAGAGAGAGCAAGTTTTGTACACCTGTTTAAGATCACCCAGGAGTTTTGTGATAAAACCAGATATTTCAATGCTTGTGATCGACCACCATTGTGCCCTTGGCCCCCAGACAGTAATCTACTTTTCCTCCCTTACCATAAGGGAACCTGGAAGTGAAAAGGTGAGAAATGTGGCTCCAAAAACACCAGGAAAGCCCCCAGTCTTTCAAGTATGGTTTTGTGAAACCTCTTTCAGGCTCGCCCCATGAACCATTCAAAGTGCCTCTAATAGGAAATTCTTTCCTGGGGAAACTGGTGTGCATGAGGATGTGCAGAACCTTCTGGAAGGTTCTAGATCTTGTCCCATTCAGGGAACCTTGACTCCTGCCACTGGCACTCCTGCCCACACTGGCTCCTAGACCTTTAAAGGTGAGCAGGGCAGAAAGGGGCACTGGCTCCAAGGAGAGGCTGGACTTCCTCTGCTGTGAAAGACGAGCCACTCAGGGACAGTCTGTACTTTCTCACCTTCCTCTCAGGATCTAGGAAAGCTGGGGAAGGTCCCCAAGGTGGGAACAGAAGCCACACATTGCAGATCCCAATGGCCTCAGTGTGACATCTGTGCAAATCTTGTTACATCCTAGAAGGAAAACTTAAAAGGGAAAATGATAAGTGGGAAGCTTTTAAAATCAGGAACAGGAGACTGGCCTTGCAACACTGTCCTTTGTTTCTGCAAGATCATGGCTACATTGAGCCATTTTCATTAGGATTGCCCGTGAAGCCTGTGGAAACATCTGTCATCTTATGAGAAGGGACAACAGTGTGTGCATGCACATGTATAGCAGCATGTGTTAAAAGGGATAAATACTCTGCAGTTGAAAAGCACCCACTTGAAACCTCAAGTTCTGTCAGTATTTATGGCCATTTTTTTATAAGAGGGCAGGCACTGCCGATGATTCTGAGCATGTCTGCCTCCATTCTGCTCACTCAGCCCCTCTTTGTCAGGGTTTTGAGGGCAAAAGTCCACGGTGTCCTGCACCGACAGCAGCGGCAACATCTAGACAGATACGGTCACTGGGAGCACAGAGCCTCGGCAGTGGAAATCAAATTTGAGAGTTAAGATTAAGGACAGAGTCCTCCTTTTCTTCTGTTAAGTGTTAAAAAGCAAATGTTTTAAAATAAAGGATATGTTCTGGCACCGAAAGAATTGGGATCACAGAAAAACATTTGGTCCCCATCAGTTCTCATTTGCTTATCATGTCCCAATGTCATGTTCTCATGACACCGTGTCTGCGTGGATTGGCCTAACTGGACAAGGTGCAGAGATATGTGGCTGAGAGGGATGGGCTCATAAACCTACAATCTCAACACCCACATTCCAGCAGGAGACAGAGAAGAGTGCCCTCTCTAATAGGGATGGGCTGAGAGCAGATGCAGGAGGGTGGATGGATCTGGGGAGTTGGGGTCTCACTTCCTGGTGGGTCTGGAGCGGGGTGCGGTGGTAGCTGCTGCCATAACTAGACTGACAGTAGTAGCCCGCCTCGTCCTCAGGCTGCAGCCCAGAGATGGCCAGGTAGACGCAGTTGGAGGAGCTGTGGATGGAACCAGAGAGAACTGATCCAGAACCCCAGAGGGCCCTGAGCCAAAACTAGGAAGTACAATTGTCCTTAATTGCACAGCTACATGGGCTCTGGTGCTGTGGTGGTGATTGGAAGAATCTCTCTTTCCATCACAACCAGCGAACTGTTTGAGGGATTGATGACTCCATTCCCCCTAGCAGGTTTAGATGTCGTGATTGTAAACAGGAAACGCTTCCACCACAGACACAGTCATATCCCGATAAATCCACGTCAGCATCACTGTGCTACTGAACAATCATCAGGATGAGAGAATGGCATGAAGACCGTCACCAGATGCCAGGACACATGGACCCTAACGAGCAAGGATTCACGTAATAGAAAAGAAACAATTGTCCTGCTAGAAAGGGACACGCCTCCATGGGATGGACGCTGTTCTGAACTTCAATTTGCGACAAGAGGAATGTGTACAGCAGACACCACCTCCGTCCTGACCACTGAACAGCCAAGGGAGCCATGGATGTAGTGACCCTGAGGAGTCTGAGTGGAGCACAGAGACTCCCTTAAGGACCGAGAGCAGTTGGGAGGCAGAAGCTGTCTCTAAAGGGCACTGGTCACCATGTCACACAATGGAGTGTCTGCACCTGGACACCAGGGGGTGCTCAGTCTTACTCTTGAAGGTCTGCGGGCTGATCAGAGCTGAGACCAGCTACCTGGCAATACCTACTGCCCTCTGCTCAGGCCTCACAGCTGTGACCTCCCCACCCCTATTCATCCCTTACACCCTCAGTCAAAAGGACCTGACCCAGGGCCCAGTGAGGAATCAGAAAGCTGGGGGCATCATTTGAAAGAGTGAACCCTCCCTCTGTGAGAGCTTGAAGAGGGGAGAGAGAGACTTGGGGGAAGCTCTGCTTCAGTTGTGGGGACACAGAGGGCAGGACACGTTGATCATCTCCACCATGGCCTAGTCCCCTCTCCTCCTCACACTCATTAATCACTACACTGGTTACTTGGATATGGGGACAGAAAAGGGGACCCTGGGAAGACACCTAGATTCCTGCTCCTGACGCTTTTCTCTAGACTCAGCAACACCATCTTTGTGTCTCTCCCTCTACCAGGCTCCTGGGCCCAGTCTGTGCTGACCCAGCCATCCTCAGTGTCTGGGGCCCCATCTCCTGCACTGGAAGCAGATCCAACATTGGGGGTAGACATGTGCAGTGGTTCCAGCAGCTCCCAGGAACAACCCCCAGAACCCTCATCTATGATAGTAACAAATGGTCCTCAGTGTTTCCCGACCAATTCTGTGGCATCAGGACTATCAGTGGGATCCTGGCTGAGAATGAGGCTGATTATTACTGCTCATCATGGGACAATAGTCTCAGTGCTCACACAGTGCTCCAGAATTGTGGGGAAGTGAGAGAAGAACCTGTTGTTTCCTGTGCAATTGGGGCTTCCCTGAGCAGACCCCACTGCTCTGAGCAGACAGCTGCCTTCTTTATGTGTTTGACCTAAACGTGAGGTTTGAGACCTACCCCAGGGGGATGTTGTCTACATCCTTTGAATTCCTCCCCAATTCTCTCCGTGTTGACAACAGATTGAGTGATTTTCCCAAAATGAGCAATTTCTGGATACCAGGTGTCGGCTGCCCTAGGGACAGATTCTGTGACAGGTTAGGATACAACTAGGTACACAGAACCCAGCCCCATCTGAATCAGGAAACATCAGTTGTATCAAGTACGGGACCCAGTTGCAGGTGCTGCCAGGAATGGGCTCTTCATCCCGCATTTATCATTATAGGAGTCGACCTTCAGGGTCCTCCCTGATTACCTGGCTCATATCTGGCACCACAGGCTCTTTATCCATCGCTGGGCGGAGGCCTTAGATGCTGATACTCAGTGTAACTCTGTGACAGCAGGCTTGGTTTTCCCACACAGCTCCAGGCCTATGAGGAACTAAGGCCAGAATCCCTTTATCATCTGCCAGGAGTAGAAACACCCAGCAGCACCAGCTCAGGCTGCACCAGTGGCTTCTGCTCCTTCTGATACTGCTGCTGCCTCCATGGGCCCAGGCTCATCCAGAGTCAGCGCCTGGGAGTGAAGGCTCCTCATCTCCCATGTGTCCTCACAGTCATCACAGCAGCAAAGGTTCTCAAGGAGACAAAGGCCAGCTCCTCATCAGCTGGGTACACTGAGTCTCCACACTGATGCTCAGGGGCTGAGGTGGGCTTCCAACCGTCGTCAACCTGAACTGTGACTGCAGATTCCTCCATCTTTATCATTGCTCATTGACCTATTTCCAGAAGTTTTTAGAGTAAGTCGTCCTCTCGTGAGTCCTCAATGTGAACGCCTATTCTTTCTGTTCATGGGGAGGTGTCTTCTGTCCCTTGTGCACTCTGTCCCTAGAGGGTCTCAGGCTGCAGCATCCATTTGGGGCTTTGGGAATGAGCATGTGTTCATGCCCATTGATGTAAAGATCTAACTGTCCATCTCTTCTTGTTCAATTGCAATGTGATACTTGCATAATGGGGATGGATAATAATAGAGCTAAAGTCACACTGACCTACTCCTGGTCTCTGTGGAAATGTCCTCTTCCTCATCCCATTAGCTCGGGTGCTGGCTGTGGGACTAAGTCATGTGTGCATGTCAGACTGTGAATTACTGTATCATAAATGTACCTCTCTGTGTCTATTTCTGTGTGTTTTTATTAGAAATTTAAATTTGGTGAAGACTCTTTTAGGGTCCATCGAGATCATATAATCTAACCTTTGATCTATTGATATGATCTGTAACATTAAAGTTTGATCCATATAGAGCCCAACATGTATACCCGGAATGAATCATATGTGATATGTTGCATCTACTTAGTAATCTGATATTGACATATCTGTTAATTTTGAATAGAACATCTGTATCAATGTTTTGTTGAATTGCTCTGTAATTTCCTTTAATTTAATTTTATTTTATTTGTCAGGTGTAGATATCACTGTTCTAACCAACCCCTACAAGAATTAAGAAGTATTTCATTTTCTCAGTATTGAAATATACTTATGACCTAAATATTTGAAGCCTCTAAAGGTTTTTTTATGTCCCATGTTGTCATATATATATTTTTGAAATGTGGTGGAATAGTCTTATAATGATGTATGGTGTTATTTCTAAAGATTTGGTCTCCTTGTTCATTTTTTTAATCGAAGATTTTTTTTAATTTTTCTAAGAAAAATGCACTTTAAATATCTCTAATAATTATTAATAGATTTTTTAAATTTTTCATTTTCTCCAATGCCATTTTTTATTTTGTTTTAAACCAATTTAAGTAAAATGTAGTAAGTGATTGTTCTATTCTCTCATTTCTAAATGTAATTTAGATGTAACAAAGAGATCCTACATTTTGAACTATCTCCCTCATTTATCGTTACATTTACTATGAAGAAAAGGTGGCTCTCAATTACCTTTTTCTTTACGCATCTCTGGAAGAATTCACGATTTCTCTCTCTTGGTTGCTCTTCTCTTTATCATATGGAAAATGCTCTACATGTATTTCATCAAATAAGTATAAAGAGATTTTAAAAATGCACAAACCAGCACAGTCGCACTGAGCCCGGATGTGACAGCTTTTCCTCTACTTGCCTGTATGTGGCCTCAAAGTTGACAACACCCAGATGCCCCCTCTGATGAAGTCTCCTGGCTCAGAGACTCCACGTGGGCCCAAGGAAGACCCTGTTCTCCCTCCAGGGCCACAGCAGTGAGCAGCAGGGCAGGCCTGGCTGATGCCATTCTGGGAAATGTCCATCTAGGAGAAAAATTCAGCATCAAAGACGGGGGTGGGGGGCTGCAAAACTGTGAAGAAATTGCATCCGTGGGGTTAAAATATTAAGCTTTGTCATCCATTGATCCCAGAATCCCAGAGATGCCAGGAGTTACTATAGGTTAAACCTCATCCTCGTGCTCACCTGTGTGAAAGGTGAACCAGTCCATGAGACAAAACTGGCACCTCCATCAACTGCAGCCCTGTGCCAGCCCTACCTGGAGTCTTCTGGCCCTGCTACCTAAATGAAGGAGACCCCTCTGTGACTGATCAGACTCCAGAACCATCCCTGAACATGATCATGAGTGGGTATGTCACTGCAAGTGAGGAAAACATGCATGCTATGCGGCTGGGACCCCTGGACAGTCCTCAGGTTCCTTAGGCACCTGCGGAAGCTCCCTGATGGCTTCTGAATCCATCAGCCCACATCTAAAACCTCATTGGGGGCCCTAGGAACCCTGAATTTATCTTCTAAAAGTCCCCTCCCCTGCCATCCTCACCACTTATCAGGCTAATGTCTCTCACCTGGATCCTCTCCCTGGAACTCCAGAGATATCGCCTCACCATGGGGCACCCCTGTTATCTAGGTGGCGTGACAGGGCAGGCTGAGATCAGGCCTTGCAGAGTGACTGTTCTGTCCCCTGTTGTAGAAGGAGCAGTCATCACAGTGAGAGGCCTGGCACCCGCATTTACACTCAGCACATTCAGCTACACAGTGAAGGGGCCCCTGAAACTTCTTAGGTGGCACATCCACTCCTCTCATACCCAAGGACTTCCCTCTCCTGTTACGAACCTATGGGCCTTCATTAACACAGTTCAAAAAAAAAATAAATAAATAAAAGGGAAAGAAAAGGGGAGATGCTCAGAAGAAACAGTCCAGTCTCTGAAGTGTCACCAGGTGGGGTGGATGGGCCAGTTGCATCAAGGAGGGAAGCCTCTCTCCTCTTGTCTCAGATAATTCCTGACAGGTCTTAAAACTCCATGGATGTTTTGGACACAATGCTTTTGAAGGCAATGGAGGGGACAGCGTCCTCTTCATCTGTACACTGTGGAGGGAACACCCAGCACATCACACACCTCCCTTCTCCATGGCACAAGTCCTCTCGCCTGCACCTGCTGTGCACACAGGGCGGCACGGATTTCTGGCAGAGATCCCACCACAGCTTGCCAGGACTCGCAACTTGCCAGTCTCCTGCTCCATCATGCTGAGTTCCCTGGAGGTGCGGGAATTCCTGCTCCACGCACAACACAGGGACAATGTCGTGACTCCCCATGTCCTTCACTCTTGCATGGTGAATAGTGACCCCATGGATGAGTGACACATGCAGGGCAGTGGCTCAGAGCATCAGAATTGGCTCTTCTACTTGGGAGCTTGAAAGCTGGGCCATGAATCTGAGTGCCTCAATGTTGCCACCTGATGAACTGGAAAAATAAACATTTTGCAAGTGGCTCTGGGCTGTGGGTTCTCTGAGTTAATGGCTGGAAAGTGTGCAGTTGTGATGGAAGTTATTTTAGCAGGTTCACACTGACATCTGTGTCGTGTAAGTGGAAAATAACTCCTGGGAAACACACCATCTCACACACGCACCTCATAAGTGCACACTCACAACCACACCACAGGATTACACAAGACATCCTCACCCCAAGCACACAGCCCTATGTCACCGAGAGGGAGCTCAGTAACTTCCAGGGGCTGTACAAACATATTTTTCCTAATCTGGAGAATCAGCTCTCTTTCCTATGAAAGGCACAATTCCCATTCCCTCCAGGAACCTGGAATCCTGTTGGAGCTCAGATTGATAGCAGCAGGGGTGCCCACCTGTCTCATCTGCATGTCTCCCTCGGCCAGTGAGGAAGTCCAGAACGTTCTCTGTGTCCTATCACTCTGAAACCAACTGCGATCACAGAAGAGAACACCGTGAGGGTCACATCAGGCCGCACTTTTTGGAAAATAGAATATGAAAAGAGAAAAGTGGAGATTTTTAGAAAAATAATCACCCATTTGTCATGATGGCATTCAGAAGATCCATGTGAATCTATCTCGAGAGCAGCAACTCATATTCCCATCTCCCAGGACTCCAGCTACGAAGCTAAGAGCTTTCTACTTCTCCCACATTTTAACATCTTGGCTCACAGGTGACAGTTACAACAGAAGGCCAGATGTCCCTCAGCACATAACCACTGCCATCAGTCATCATAGAATTTTCAGAATGACCTCATGGGGTCCAACTGCTGTTATGTAGAAAATTGTCTTTTTAATGCATGTAAATCTCTCATTCAAGAAGAGTTTTGTATCTATATCTATTAATTTACTGATCATATCTCTGAATGTCATTGTTTGCTTGAAAGGCTGGCTCTTCATTGAGTAATTAACCACAAAGAATCAATCTACTTTTACCAGTGCATTGCTGTAGGGGGCAGGGCCAGGGATAAATGTGACTGAAGGCAGGGTTGGCAGTGAGACTTTAGACATGACATTCCAGGTACAATTGAGAAGAGAAAATTTTCATTATTTAGAACTTATCAATATTAAAATGCTTGATTCTATTAAAAACCCTGTCAAGAGAAATGAATGACAGTGCCAAACTCTGTAACCCTCAACAGGTATATGTGCCACTGTGTATGAAATGGGACGATAGTTCTCCTCTGTCCAGAAAAGTCCTGGGCCCAGGAAACTGGATCAGTTGGTGGAGAGACCAGGGCCATGGGGCCCTGGTGACTCAGGCAGGGAGGTCGAGGGCTCCGCTTGTAAGAGGTAAGATGACGTGGGACACGGACCAAGTGACCCACACTCTGCTCTTGTGAGGAGCCCTGTCATTAGTGGCAGAATACAGATCCACATTCTTTGCTTGTTGTGTTTAGAGTTCTGTTAGACGGCCGTCCTGTTCCTGCTATCTTGCTCATCCTCATAGGACACCTTCCTTCTCCACCCGGTACACAGCTTGGTCCTTTGTTACCATTTCCTTCCAGTTTGGGACATTTTACCCTTGGGTCCAGCCTCAGGATTGTGTCTCCCAGCACCGTCCTAGGAGGCTGTAGGTTCTCTTGTCCCTGAGGAGGGACGTCCCCAGGGAAAGCTGGACAATCTCGGTAACATGGTCACCTCTCCCTGAAGAACCTCATTCTGATGACATGGTCACACAAGGTCTCCCCCCACCAGGAGTGACGAGGGACCACAGGGAAGTTCTTGGACAGAGCCCCTCATTCATTCACAGAAGACTTGGGGACATAGGAGTGAACAAAGCTTCAGTGGCTCCCAAATAATGCTGCTGCAGTCGAGCTGGCTCTGCACTCATCTTATCTGTGGACTCGGGATATGTGCTCTGAGACGGATGGCTGTCCACATGCTTTCTGAGCAGATCTCCTAACCAGGGTGATCCCTGGGGGTCAGTGAGGTCATAGCTCCAGTACTCAGAGCCTTGAATCCATCAGGGGCCGTGGTGGGGTTGTCCTGAAAAGCAAAGGGTCTGGACTCTCCAAGACTGAACATTGCTCAGGACTTGGCTTTGAATGAATTTATTTACATCCGACAACTATTATAAATCTCTTATTTTAGAAAAATGTGTACACTTTTTCCTTATAGCTCCATCTCTGCTTGTTGTTACTGGCCCCCGAAGTTCTGCTATGAGAGGAGAGCTAAAGAGTGGAACAGGAGAACCCATGGGGACAGGTGCAAGGTTGGGGGTTCGGGGATTGGGCCATTGAGGCCTAACCAATAGAAATGGCATCTCATTTGAAATTTGCTACCTAAGAAGTGTCTGAGAAGGGTAAGTGGGGATTGGATGTTCTACTAGGAGCATATATTAACATTGGAATAGAGGTATCAGATAAACCAGAAAATATGTAACTGTCCTATGCATCGGGTTGTCAGGTGGAAAAGAGTTCCAGGAGAATCATGCTGACATGAGATGAGCTGGAAAAGCTGGAGGGGCAGGTGGAAGCTCGATCAACATGAAGATACTGGGGTTTGCTCAGTGGCCCTGCGGATGATGCTTGGAGGTGAAGTGATGGTAAATGGAATGAGACATTTTAGGGAGGCGTGTAGATGACGCTGTCATAATCCAGGACAGGATGACGGAGGTGGGGCCTAGGCCACACAGAGCAGAAATGAGAGAAGAGAGCAGAGACAGATATGATTTTGTTCTAGAATATGTAGGATGAGGTTTGCTGCATATTTGGTCAGGTATGTGTGTGTCTCTCAGGTGGCTCCAGGTTTCTGACTGGGTTAGGGTATGTGATCACAACGCACTAACTGTAACTCTGTCATAGAGTCTTCACAATGCCTCACCCATTTGTTGTGGAGGATGGATTTTTTTCTTTTATACTGAGTCTTGATATTAATGAGTTATTTCTTATAAAATGTATTTTTTATTGGTTTTTGGTTATGTTTTATAGGACAGTTTTGTTTCTAAAATACTTTTTACTAGGTACTAAGTGTCAGCATTTCCAGGGATTGAATGGCGCAGCATTGACCAATGCTATCAAGGCCATGGATAACCTTTGAGTTTTGTTCTGAGTCAGTGTTAGGGAGATCGAGGTGACGTTATGTGGGGAACATTCTGTTGAAACCATGAAGTACTTTCAGGAACGGAGTACAGAAATCTGCCATTCAAAGGCAAGAACTTGACTACATAGATGTGTTTCTTAACAAGGTCTTTTCTTGAAGAATTCCCGGTTGTTTTTTAAATGGATCCACTCCTTCAGGTGTAAAAAACAGGGCACGTGCAGAGAGGGATGGACACTGGCCTCTGTGATGGGGATTGGCTTATGGGGAGTGGGAGAGATGGGTCAGTTAGCGCGGGCCCTCAGCCACAGGGTGTGGTGAGGTGTACGTGTCCTCTGCCCTTCTGCTCACTAGGCTCAGGACAAGTTATCTCTGAGGGTCAGTCATGTATCCCACTAAGAACATCATGATTTAGAAGGTAGAAGGAGCAAAAGATGACATCATGCTCAAGATGCCATATGTGTGAAGCGAGGAGTGAGGAGTGGGGACTCCTGCTGTGTAATGAAAAGCTTCTGGTGGGGGGTGGATGGTGTGTCAGATAGTGCTGATGATGTCCATTTTGTCACTTTGTCTCTCTGATTAGCCTCAGGTCCCCCAGCCCAGGCATAAGTGGATCAGGACTCTGATATAGCATGGGGCACTTTGGGCCTGTCCCTGAAGGTCTGTTGAGGACCTCAGCTGGGAAACCAGCCTGGGGCTCTGCCTAGTCCCTCTGCTCTGTGCTCACTGGGATCAGCAGCTGAAAGGCTGAGGGCCCCAGGAGAGTGTCCCCCAGCCCCACCCTCTACTCTGCCTTCACCAAATTTAGCCCCAGAGACACCAGGGAATGGAACCATTGGTATGAGGGGTTTCTCTCTACCCTATATGAGGGGAGAAGAGAAGAGGGACTTTGTGCAGTTTTCTTGCTTATGGAGTTCAGAAGCAGTGTCTGGGGCATCTATGCCATGGCCGTGACCCCTCTCCTCCTCACCCTCCTTGCTCACTGCTCAGGTGACGGTTGAGGGCTATGTGTTTTCTCACTTTATCACCACATGCTATGTGCAGTGGACCCTATCTCATTCTCTGCATCATCGCTCCTCTGTTCCAGGGACCTAGGCGCTGTCTGGCCTGAGGCGGGAAGCCTCTTTATCGGGGTCTGTGGGACAGAAGGTCACCTTGTCCTGTACCAGAAACAGCAACAACATTGGAAGCTATGGTGCAGGCTGGTACCAGCAGATTCATGGTGCTGCCCCCAAAACCATGATGCTCGGGAGTTCCTGGCCCTCAGGCGTCCCAGATCAGTTCTCCGGCTCCAGCTCTGGCAACATGGCCTATCTGAGCATTGCGGGCCTCCAGCCAAAGGATGAGGTCGATTATTACTGTTCAACTTGGGACAATAGAATCAGCAATGACGCAGTGCTCCAGCCCCATGGGGATCTGAGACAAAAACCTGCCCTTGTTTTTCTGATCAACGCCCCGACTGCCTCTGACAAACAAAGAGGGTGACTGTGTCCAGATCTATAGTGTCCCTGTCTGATCTCTGAGCACAGACACACTTTAAAGGGTCAGTGAGAGTTGATCCCTATCATAGTTTATTTCAAATATATGTGTGTGTGTGTGTGTGTATATATATATATATATATATATATATATATATATATATATGAATGTATGTATACACACACACATATATATATATACATACATATATATATTTGAGATTACATATATATATATATATATATATACACACACATGCTTATAGAGCAGTAATTTGCATACCGTAAATTGCATCCATTTAAAGTGTAAAAGTTAGTGTTTAAAATATTCACAAGGCTGGGAAACCATCCCCAAATCTAATTTTAGAACATTTTCGTTATTCCTCAGAGGAAGTATCCACACATTTCATCACGCCTCATCAAATTTCTACTCTACCCTTGGTAACAACCTGATCCACTTTCTGTCTTAATAGATTTGAATATTCTGGTCATTTCATATAGATGCAACCAGAGAATGGGTGGATTTTTGTGTTCTCAGAAACAGTGGAATGGGCAGTGTGAGGCCACCATCACATTGCAGTGACCACAGCACAGGAAAGTCCTGTGGCACTT
>JAKZJJ010000066.1:0-182500 GCA_030015415.1 Cynopterus sphinx | reverse complement strand
CAATACTTGGTCAAATTGTTTAAAATGAAAAGGAAGTTATTTCCCCCCCCCCCAAAAAAAAATGCATTCATCCAGCGTCGAGGTATTTGCAAAGAAAAAGGATCGGCTGTGTGTTTCAAAATATGTCATTTTTTCTCTCACATCCCAGAATCTCTGTTTCCTAAGAAACTTCGGGACAGTGTATTTACCATGAAATCATTTCCCTCAGGTCTCTGAATCCTATGCATTATTCTTTGATGCACAAAAAGTGAGCACTGTCTCCTGGTCACCCCAAGATAGACATATGGGATCCACAGAAGGTTCGTGGGGCATAGCTGTGGTGTCAGGAGCAGGAAGCGGGGTCTTGTGATTGCCTCCTGCTCTGTGCTTCCTGAGACCAGAAGGCCCCACAGGATGAAAAAGGACAGTTTTCCATCACTCCACAGACCCTGAACTTCTCATTCAGTGAATCGTTATCAGATTTGCTCTGAAATGAGTCCTCACTGTCTCACGTACATCCTGCTCCCAGAAAAGTGCTTCTGAGACACTTGTTGTTTACATGAAAGATCCAGGACCCTGAGAATTTATGCCGATAATCAGCTTCCAGTTTCCAGAAGAGGAAAGTGTGACAGTACCAGCTGTGATCAGGATGCTCCCCATGGCTTTTCACTGGGCAGGACCAGTCCCATGATGCAACACTCATGACTAAATAATATTAATGAATGAATGGATGAATGAATGAATGAACAAATAAGCAAGTGATTTTAAGGGAAAGTTTATATGCTGTTTGTTACCTGCGAACAGAATGTGTTTCTTCCCCATGGCTTTTCAAGTCGTATTTCTTAACAGAATTTCCATCATCTTTCTCATTGCAATGAAAACAGATTTTTTAAAAAGATACACTTCTGATTGTACATTCTTCTTCAAAATGACATTGTCAGTGATTTTTCAAATCTATTTTAATTAGGAGAATTTTATGTAAAATGACATACATCCTATTTTAGTGCACAGGTAGGCACAAATTGACTAGTATATGAATTCTTTAATCAATATCTACCAGAGGAATTTAAAATTTTAAGTCATTTCATACTAGAACTTTCTGCCCATTTGTACTTACTGGACTTAGGTAAGTGTCACAAGCAATATCATTAAACCAGGGCCCCTGAAACCTTGTGACTGGGAGATGGAAGACAGGCTCCTAG
This sequence comes from Cynopterus sphinx, assembly GCA_030015415.1. Lineage (NCBI taxonomy): Eukaryota > Metazoa > Chordata > Mammalia > Chiroptera > Pteropodidae > Cynopterus > Cynopterus sphinx. The sequence continues at coordinate 181,319 of JAKZJJ010000066.1, read as the reverse complement.
GTAGGAATCTCTGTTCCCAAGACTTGGAGAACTTGCTGAGTGTGAGGAAATATGGACAACAAGAACTTACACAGCATCTCCCTTGGGGGATGCATGGAAGGAAGTCCTTTCTATCCCCTCCAAGCCCTGAAGAGAAGAGTCCCTGCTACTCAGGGCGATGGCTGATCTGCAGGTCAGAGAGCTCTGGGCACATGAAAAGGGGACACACAGTGATGGAACCTGCATCCTGCACAGAAGGGAACATGCATCTGTGGGAACAGTCACTACTCTAGACTTGATCCTGATCTGAGAGGATTTTGTATGAGATGCCATCTCAGTCGTGACCACTGAATAGTCAAGGGAGCCAGGGAAAGTCCCCCTGAGGTGTCTACGTGTAGCTTAAAGATGCCCTGAAGTGATGCAGAGGCCACATGAGGGGACACAGGTCCTGGACCTATGCAAGGCCAGTGAACAGATTAGTGGGAAAATGAGTTATTTCTGATGGGCTCTGGTTATCATGTCACACAATGGTGTGTCTGCACCTGGACACCAGGGGGCACACAGGACCTGTTCTTGATGTCAGGGTAATCAGAGCTGGGATAAGCCACCAGGCAGTGCCTGGTGCCCTCAGCTCAGGACTCACAGCTGTGACCTCCCAAACCCACACAGAGCCAACCTGGCCCTAACACCCTCAGTCAGAGGAGCCTGACTGGGGTTTCAGTGAGGGATAAGAAACTGGGGGTCTCATTTACATGAGTGGCTCCTCCCTCTGACAGAGCTTGAAGAGGGGAGGGAGAAACTTGGGGGAACCACTGTTTCAGCTGTAGGGACACACTGGACAGGACTCGGTGATCATCTCCACCATGGCCTGGTCTCCTCTCCTCATCTTTCTCACTCACTGCACAGGTGACTGGATAGGGAGAAAGGGGAAGGGAGCAGGGAGGCCACATGGGGCCCTGCTCTCGCCTCTTGTCTCTAGACCCAGCATCATCACCTCTGTGTCTCCCCTTCTTCCAGGCTCCTGGGCCCAGTTTGTGATGACTTAGCTGTCTTCAGTGTCTGGGGCCAGGGACAGAGTGTCACCATCTACTGCACTGGAAGTAGCTCCAACATCTCAAGTGGTTACGATGTGCAGTGGTTCCAGCAGCTCCCGGGAACAACTCCCAAACTCCTCATCTATGCTGATAGCAATCAAGAGTCAGAGGTTCCCAACCAATTCTCTGGCTCCAAGTCTGGCAACTCGGCCTCCCTGACCATCAGTGGGCTCTAGGCTGAGGATGAGGTCTATTATTACTCCCAGACATATGATGACAATCTCGATGTTCCCACAGTGCCCCAGAACTGTGTGGAAGTGAGACAAAAACCTGCTTTTTCCTGTGCTGTAGGGCTTCCCTGGGCCAAACCCACTCTCTGACCAGAAGCTTTCTCCTTTTTTGACTTAAAGTGAGGTCTGAGACCCACCCCAGGGAACTTTGTCTAGATAATGTGTCCTTGTCCTCTCTCAATCTATCCCCAAAGCCTGTCCTTGGCAGCACATTGATTGATTTTCTCAAACAGAGCAGAAATTCTTAGATATGGGTCAGGCTGCCAGGGGACTGACTCCATGAGTGGTGTGCTGGCACCAGGGCTGCTGAAGCATAATTCACAGACTGGGAGGCTGAACCTGCAGAAAAGTCTGTTCTCGCAGGTGTGAGTGTGGGATGTCCAGGATGGTGGTGTGGGCAGGTGGATTTCTTCTGAGACTTTGCTCGTTGGCTGGCAGATAGATGTATTCTCACTGAGTCCCCACATGACATTTTCTGTGCACTCACCTCTGGTTTTTTGTCCTTTTCTTAAAAAGACACCAATCCTACTAATTAGAGCACTATGTTATGACTTCGATCACCTCACTTCCCTCCCGAGAGGCCCAATCTCCAGAAACTGTCACATTGGGGGTTTGGATTCCACGTAGGATTTTGAGAGGACACAATTCAGTCCGTATCAAGTTGTCAAAACAAAACCCAAGACAGAATGCAGCTGTGTCTGAATCAGGGGAGTCTACTGTCCATTTGATGTGCATCCACACCATTTTCTGAATACTTACTATGTGCCTGACTTGGGCCTAAGGGTTCAGAATACACAGCAGACAAACAGGAAGTGTCCCTATACTCAGGGAGCTGACACCCTCTGGGGTAAGAGAAGACATACGAGGCAAACTACAGTGTCCCAGGCTGATTTCTCACATGGGAACAGATGCCTCTCCGGTCCCAGGCATCCATCTACACAGAAAACCTGCCAGAATTAGAGATTCACCCTCCCAGGCCCATTGGTCAAAAACCCCAGCTTTCAGGATGACCAGACCCCATCACTCACACCATCTTCCCTAACACCACCATGGCAAACAAAAACAGGATGGTCTGATTTGGTTGAGATAACACAGGCTTCGACCCTGGACTTGGAATTGGTCGATCACATGCCAACCTTAGGGCTGGGGGATTCAGGGTCCAGGTAGGAGGAGAGAAGCATAAAAGTTTTTCCTAAATCATCTCCAACATGCAGCTCACTCTGTCCTCCACCCTGATCATTAGTACCTGTTGGGTGTCGTCCTGTGGATGCTAGGACCTGAGCAGGGGACACAGGCCAGGTGGCTGCTGTCACAGAGAAACACACTTCTGCCTCCATGACCTTTTTCATATCTTGTAAAAGATCAATTTCAGTAACATCACACCCACTTCTATCCGTGGGCATCAATCTAAAACGGAATAGTCTTAGGACACACAGAAAGCAGCAAAAATTTTCTTCAGGATTGTCTGTTCCCTGGCAGAGTCAGAATGGCATAGTCTGAAGAGATCACCCTAGCTTTACTGCCCCCATGACCTGGGTGCTTCTCCAAGGTTTAGTGCATTTGAGGAATGTTCCAGAGGCCCAGCACATGAACCTCTCGACCCTACACCTCAATCCCGGTCCCTTCTGGTCCCATTTCTGAGACTCTGCCCTCTCAGGTCAGCTTGTGGTCATTGTTGCGAATCCCCGAAGACCACCAAGGAGCCAACACCGATGCAATCACAAGAGGGTTTTTATTCAGACTCGAGTCCGGACTCTCGACCAACACTGATGCAGCAGCGTTGGAACGAGAGCCCCGAACTCTGGGGAAGCAGGTGTTTATACAGAGCAGGCGCGGAAATTCCAGACTTGTCCCTACCTGATTGGCTGTATCTAGGGTGTTGTGAGGTTAGGTAGGGGTTGATTGTTTTTTTTCCTTTCAGCAAGGAGACATAGCAGCTGAAGGCATTTTTACCTTTAACTAAGGGTCAGCAAGGGGTCACAGCACCTGAAGGCATTTTTACCTTTAACTAAGGGTCAGCAAGGGGTGTCAGCAGCTGAAAGCATTTTTACCTTTAACTGAGGGTCAGCAAGGGGTAACAGCAAGGAAACTAAGCCCCTTTCAGTCATTGCTGAGGATCCCCACCTCACAGTATCCTGATCACAGGTGATGCTATCACAGCCACCTTCCTCTTCTGTGTCCTGGGAGCTGGCATCAGATGTCGTCTCACTGCAAAAGGACATGGTGGTTTCTTTATGCGATTGTTCACACATTTACCCCATCTGCAAAAACATCGTTATCTCACATTTAGCTTTTTAGTAAAAGAAGGCAATCAGGAAGAAAGTACAACTAGGGGACATATTTATTTAAAATGTAAGCCAATCGTATGACACCTAAGACAAAATCCTGATAATAAACCTGTGAAGTAAAGATCCTGAAAACTACCATGTGAGTCAGTTCCTAAAATTGAGTGTTAAATGTGAAGCATAAGCCATTATTATCATCATCATCATCATTATTATTATTATTATTATTACTATTATTATTATTATTAATGTGCCAAGCACCATTTCAAATGGAAATCCTATGAAACAGTTCACACATGACATGACTGAAATGTTTGCACAGTGGTCCCCTTTTGAAAATGCCACTGAGTGATTTCCTGGAAAGTTTTTTTCTATACAATTTCCCTGGAGAGCCCCTTCAAGCTTTGAAAACCATCATCTGTCCCCAGGGCTCTGACACTGGACCTGATGCACAGCTGGGTCATTTAGCTTCTTCTAGAATGTACTCTAAGTGCCCTGACACCTTACATAGTTATATATGTACATGTCTGCAAATCCCATGGACCTCACTCTGGGACTAATAAATTACAATATCAACACAGTGTATTAGGCTCACAGCATCTAGGGACCAGACCCAGGATGCGTGAACAGAGGCGGTGACAGGTGAGCTGCACAAAGGAGCCAGGGACTCAGGACTCTAGGCCACGGGGAGGTGTGTGTCCTGACAACAGGAGGGGGCGCTGTGGGACTGCCCTGTGGTCCCGACACAGCTGCTCAGGGAGGACGATTCGCTCAAAGGAGACTGGGCCTATGCTCCCTGATGGGACTCAACAGCTGTGTCCTCTGTGGCTTGGCAGATCCCCTGAGTAGGGACCTTTGTGTGGTGTCAGCAGGTATTTCCTTCCAGGGCTCTCCCAGGGGGTGAAACCAACCTCCATCCTCCTCAGTGTGGGTGTGAACTGAGCTCTAAGCACCAGGGCTCAGGGAGGGGCTGGGCGGTCACTGCATGGACACACATTTGCATGCACAGCCCCTCCTCTGCTGTAGAATGGAGAAGAAAAGTCACCTGGGGTAGCCCAGGCCCACTGTGGGCTCAGGAGCTGCGTGCACCTTGGCCTGGACCCCCATCCTCCTCGCGCTCCTATCTCAGTGCACAGGTAAGGAAAGGCCTTGGTACTAGGTTTCAGTTCAAATTTCATTTCTTTCATGCTTAATCTCCTGGAAATCTTGACCTTGGACTCTGCCCAAGAGAATTTTCTATCTTTGAAGGTTTCATCTCCTAGGGTTGCTGACTCAGCTGCCCTCCCTCTCTACATCTGCGGAAGCATCAGCCAAACTCACATGCACCCTGAGCAGTGGCTTCAGTGTTACTGGCTACTGGATACACTGGTACCAACAGAAGACAGGGAGCCCTCCCCGGTATCTCCTGGTCTATAAGTCAGACTCCAATGAACACCAGGGCTCCGGGGTCCCCAGCCGATTCTCTTGATTTAAATTTGCCACAGCCAATGTAGGGCTTATGCTCCTCTCTGGGCTCCTTCCTGAGGACGAGGTCGATGATTACTTTGCTGGATATCACAGCGGCTCCTCTGCTTACATTGTGCAGCATAGTCAAGGGGAAGTGAGACTAAAATCTCCCCTTGCTCTCCCTGCTTGAGGTGGTCACCTCCACCTTTCTTGAGACCAAGACTCAGGGTAACATCTGTTGTCACTTATGCAGCCAGCATCTGACTTTGTTCTGAACAGCAATCTGACCTTTCCCTCATTTCACATTTTAGACTGAGCCCTCACTGTTATATCTTACATATTCATGTTCTCAGGGCCAGAAATCCCTCTCAGTGATAGAGACCTTACAGGGTGATGGTGGACCATGTGTGGACCATGGAGGGTTCTGGCCACACCCACCTTCCAGTGCAGGAGAGACTCAGAGCTGCTTCTTGTCACGTGCTTCTATCTGGGCTTTGAATTCAAAAGCAACATGCAGAGATGAGTAGCAATGGGCAGACCAGCAACAATCCATTAAAAATTAACAAGGAAACTTCAAGTACAATTAGTAATGGCATCAAAATTAAAAAATATGTAAAGATAAATGTGACAAAAAATGAAATTCTAAAAAAAAAAAATGTAGAAAGCATTCCTGAGCTAAATGAGAGCTAAGAAAAATGGACACATGTATTTAGTTTATAATGAGAACATCAATATCAATTATCCCCCAATTTTTTTAACCTTCATTGTGACAATTTGAGTGACATACAGTTGCAATGACAGATTGGGTAAGAAATCTCCACAAAAGAGTGGAAAGGGTAAGATCAAACGTAAATGACGTCATAGGCCTGGGGCACCAGTGATCTGCTTCCATGTGACTTGCCTGTATCTGAGGAAGTGGAGGCATAAGGAGTTGACATGGGGTTTGGTGAAGCAGATGAAGTGGTCAGAACACAGACCGTCCCTGCCTCCCAGACTCCTGTACTCAAGGATGCTCAAGAAGCCCCGTGTCTCAGACCACGCTCTGCTCTGTGAGATGCTGGGTGATGTCGCAGGTCCATGAGGAATTCCCAGCACAGAGCTGGCCTGGCGCATGCACAGGCACCTGAACTTCAGCTGTAAAGTCAGGGAGAAGGGGGTCAGGCAGGAGGGGGTGTGAAGATTGGGGGCCCGAGGACAGTGACCCTGTTTTCAGGACCTGACAGGATAAAGGGGAGTCTCCACCACTTCTGGGCAAACCCTGTCCTGCTCCATGGACAGTGGGTGACATCAGTCCATGGATGTGACTTTCTCACAGCTGATACCATTCAGGGCCATGGGGACTCATGAGGGTGGTTTTTCCTGTTTCAAAAGGACTATGGGGACCTACTCTCCCCTCATGCCACTTTAGAGCTTTTCGCCAAACACAGAGGTACAGGTAGGTCTTTGGAATATCCGTGACATGAACCCCAATAGATTCACGAGGTGACTTCACTCCAATTGTGCTGAGAAACTATGTGAGGGAAGCAGCTGGAACACTGGGGTCTCTGTGAGACTAGTACAAGGACGCCCAGGCAGAGTCCCCAAGAGTGTGACCCAGGACAGCAGTGCTGGTCCTTCCAGGACTTCCAGCCTAATTCTCCTGATCCAGTTTGTCAATAGACTCCAGCCTACGGATGAGGCTGATGGTCACTGTTTGAAAGCTGAACACAACCCCAACTCCCCAAAGAGCTCCCGCTCACGGGACATGCTAGAACATCTGCCCTCCACTTCCCTGTCTGCCAATCGCTTTCCTGTCCTGTACTGTGACCAACACAGCTCAGGTTTGGGTTTCTAGTGTCACTTGAACTGTTATGGAACTTGGGGCTTCATGCTTTCTGTCTGTATTTATGGGGTCAATAAAAGCATCTTATTTTAAAGATATGGGTCTCCAATATCAAACAGAACTCCATTTTTTTCCCAGAATTACAGTACCTCACAGTCGCTGGCTGTGGATGACGTGAGACCTGGGGGAACCACCTTGCTCTCTGCCAAACCCAAGAAAGTCCCCCGGTACCAGCCTGGCCTTTGCTGATACTTTGCTGAGCTCTGAAATCTAAAGATACTGAGTTTCTCTTCTACTCCTGATTGTAGAGCTTTGAGGAGCTCTTGACATCCAGGTCCTGGTCAAAGCCTCCCCATTGAACAGACCTGAATGGATCTGAATGAAAGAAATCACACAAATGCAAGTAAGCAGAGTCTGGGGTGTCTCCATTATGTCTTGGGCTCCCAAATCCTCAACCTTTCCACTCAGTGCATACGCGGTGCCAGCATGGAATTCTGGGAGGGACCCTTTTACTCCTGGGACAGTGACCTCTCCCTCCTTGGGAATGGGGTTCAACCTGTTCTCACTATCCTCTGGGTCGCTCCTCCCTGCAAGTTCTTGGGAGAGGTTGTGCTGAGTGATGAGTGATGGGTTTTGTGTAATAACATGTTTGATTTCCTAGGACAGAGGTCCAGAACCCCACTGACACCTGACTTCATCTCTGGATACCAGAAGGAAGAGCTTTCCTCCTGACTTTCTGAAATGCACCTGACCTAGGTATCTATGGGAGAGAAGTGATGTCCTAGAGGAGGAGGCAGAGCCACTAGGAGTCCAAATCTGTCATGCAGTCTCTAGCTCTTGCCTTTCAGTTTCTGACACCATATAAGAGTCTTCCGTCTGATCATAGCACCTCAGAGGAGTAGGGACATCCAAACCTGTTGCTATCCTCCTCCAGTATCTGCCCACAGTCAGCTGTCTCACTCTGAGCCTTCCCCCTGACCAGGTACCACCCCGAGTCACCAGTGATCTGGGTGACTCCCAAGCCGACTCACAACATTCCAGACCAAGTGCCACATGAGAACATTCTAAAACTTAGCTTTCCTTTCATGCCCATCCCTGATGTAGGGCTGATGCCCACACCCCAAGGATGTGGTGCTTTAGTGCTTTAATGAGTTAAGGCTGAAGGCTCCACTCTTTGCTGACTACTGATCTGAGCAACCGTCTGAGCAGCCCGTGGTCAAGCCTGGCTTAGAGCAGCTTCTGGCTGCTCTGACTCTGAGTGTGCCCCTTCCCTGCCCTTCTTCAACAGAATTCAGTCTCTGATACTGCCTCTTCCATCCCGACACTATGCAGGGATGGTGGACAGAGTTCGATTTCCTCCAGGAAGGAACTCTCCTTAGCCTGTGTTCCCCACACCAGGACCCTCAAAGAGAACCACCAACGCCCTCCTAATCTATGTCACCCAGTGTTCATTCCACCTACTTGAAGGCTCTGTCCCATCTCACCAGTCTCCCAGGCAGCACCCAAATTCCCAGTGATCCTGTCCACAACCACCCATGCATGTGCCTCAAGAAATCACAGTTTCTTAACTTTCTAAAATCTCTGGATTCAGAACACTTCATGTTGAGCTCGTATTTTGGCATCCACATTCTCAGGAGTTGACCTGGACTTCCCTTTTCCTGTCATGTCTACTGCTGTGGTGGGGTCTCAATCTCTGTGAATCCATGGAATAATTCTCCCAACCTGAAGCAGTATAGGAGTGTTTCCTCAGCATTAGTCCTCTGGAGAGTGAGGACAAAGTGTTCACTAGAATATCTGACATTGTTCTAACTTTAGGAAAATAGTTAAGACAGCCCACTTGAGAGAAGAATCAGAAATTCAATTAGGTAATACTGCAAAACAATAAGGACACTTACAAACCTGGAGTCAAAATGGGACTGGTGGCAATGGTTTTAAAAATGAGAAATGTATTTTCAGTCAAGCTTATCTGTCCCCTCTGAAGGAGCTGCTGTGGGGAGCCGTTCATAAGAAAAAGCTTAAGGACAGAAGAATAACAAATGGCATGAGAGCAAAGATGCAAGATGTTTCCCAGAGCTCAGCCCAGGCCCTGCTTCTAACCTTGCACCTCTAACCTTTGAAGTTGCTTTCTGGCAAGAATCTTTACAGCTGCTGTCAGGAAAGTATAGGTAAGGAGAAGAGCCTTTGCAGCTGCTTTTAGGAAAGTATAGATAAGGAGAAAAGTTAACTTACAGCTAGGTCACCAAGGCGACCCTGCATTTTACAGCTAGGTCACCAAGGCAACCCTGCATTTGCAGAAAAAAACCCCTTCCCCCACGTCAGACCCTATATAAGTAACTGCTTGAGCCCCCAATAAACGAGACTTGATCAGAAAGCCTGTCTTGTCTCCATTCTTTGCGTCTCTTGTCCCCCTTCTTTTCTTGGTTTCTAGGGTCTCGGTTGATTGTCCTGTGGGCCGGGACAAGCTGCATGTAGAAGGTCAATATAAACCCCTTCCAGAACAAATGTAGTTCCCATCTCAAGGTCTAGAGCAGTGAGTATCTCAGAACTTCTCGCCGTCTCCCTCTCAACTCACAGAGTGACAGTTGCAAAGGAAGGCAAGCAGCGCATCATCACATTTCCATGGTGGCAGGTCATGTTGCACAACTTTCAGGGTGAACGTTGTGTGACACCGCACACTCTGGGTCCAACTGCTGCTATATAAACACGTGTGTGTTTACATGGACAAGGGTAGCACTTAAGAGAATTAAAACAGAAAGCATGTTTTCTTTTGAAAAATAACCATGTCCCCCACATTACTGTTTTCTTTCAGAAAACATAATATATGAGAAAAAGTGACTTGCTCAAGCAAATATAGCTGACAGTGAGAATTTCAGGGTGAACATGTCAAATCTAACACATTGACCATATAAAGTGGTTCTATTTTTTATTACAGGGTGATCACTACCCATTTCTACAATTCCTGAGTCACCAGACATTTCTAGAAACACAACAGAAAAACGTTAGTAGAAATCAGTTTTAAAATTTGTATTTCTCTCTAAGCATATGTTATATAAATTCTCTTATTCTCCGCATGTCTTCTCAATTTACATAATTAAATCTATATACTTAATTATTTCTCAGTCCCTGTGAATTCATTGAACAATTTCATGTCATTATGTCTATTAAAAACTGGCTATTCACTGAAAATATAAGAATAAAGAATCACTATCTTTTAATAGTAGGTTGGGTAAAATTATATAATCAATGTTTTTGTAAATGAAAATTGTAGATGACCTGAAACTCTATGTGTGTTCTGGCTCATATGTGGAAACCCAATCACCCCCATTCTTATGATAACGTGGTGAACACTTGCCATAAGAATGTAAGGAACCAGGCCCCAAAAGATAGAGCAAGTGACAATTTGAAGATATAGATGAGAATTTTGCCATACTCAAAGAAAATGTCTACTTTTCAAGGTATGTTATATGATCATGTAAATCATTGCATATTACAGGTAATTTCTTTATAAAACAGGTCACTGATGAGATATAAAACCTATATTAATATAAAAAGGGTCATATTTACCTTAGGGATAACCCAGATGAATAAGGGTGAGCAAACACAGGTAATATTGTGTTTCTCCAAGGAAAAATTTTAATAATTCCAGATTGACAGAAAAATGTTTGTCTGTCTCTCTCTCTCTCTCTCTCTCTCTCTCTCTCTCTCTCTCTGTCTGTCTGTCTCTCTCTCTCTCTCTCTCTCTCTCTCTCTCTCTCTCTCTCTCTGTGTGTGTGTGTGTGTGTGTGTGTGTGTGTGTGTGTGTGTGTGTGTGTTTAGAAAATGAAACTGAGGGAAAAAATGAAGAATTAGGAAGTATATTCTGAACAATGTGTCCCTGTGTTGGAGAAATAACACTCAAAATGAGGTCCTGAGGAGTGTTTAAAACCCAGTTTGGAGAACAGTGTGGGGCAGAGGACTCCCTTCCAGCCATTCCTTCCCTGTGTGATCATACTCAATGGAGATCCAATGAGGAAACTTAGGGAAATTCCTTAGAGACATGTGACACTATCAGAGCTATCTGGTAGTTCAATTAATAAATCTCAAAGGACATACAGAAAGGGACCCATTGTTAAGTCCAGAGGCCAAAGCAGGAAGGCTACAGAAAGAAGAAAGAAGAACACTCAGATTTTCATGTACATTCTAGAGCACCTTTTAAATTTTCTGCAGGGGTGTTATTCTTATAGCTTTTAGTATTAAAAAAAAACGTGTTTAGAAGTATCCATTCAAACCAGTGGCATGAAACACCAGCCTTATTTTGCTGGTGGTCATGGGGTTGGCATTGAGAAAAAGGGGCAGAGGCCAGCACTGTTTTGCTCTGTGATGTTGGGTCTTAGCAGAGAAGAACCACTTGCTGGGGTGAATGGACAGCCAGGTGTTGGGAAACTCTAGAGATGACTCAGTCCCATGTCTGGAGCTGGACCTGGATGTGGCTGGGAAACCCACAGAAGACATGCAAATGTGGCCTGGATGTCCTCACAGCAGGGCAGTCTCAGGTCATCCAGATCTAGTACTCAGTAGCTGAGAGCTGCACAGGGCAGTGACATGAGTGTCCAGGTGGAGGCTCATGGCCATGTCAGGCATAACCTTAGATGTCACACAGTGTTGTTTCCAAGGCATCTGTCAGTGAAAAGGATTACTCGTGGCACCTCTGATTAAATGAGGGTCTGAGACTCCATTTCTTCTGGGGAAAATATTAAATAAATTGAAACCTTCATGTGCATAGACTAGTTTTAAAAATACTCAGTAGCAGAGGTAGTCCTTCAAACTATGGGATACAAGAAATGGCACCTTTGATCCACAGCCAAGTGTAATAAGCACGTAGGGTGAACTCCTGCCTAAACCATCATGATCTGTTTGAGAAGCAAACAGAAACCCTTCAGGAACCTTACTGGAGAGTTTTGGAATGATGAATACATGTCTACCTATACTGATGCAGAGTCCACCGTTCACATGGGGCCACTGGAGGTGTTGAAGGGGAAAGTGTGGTCTGGATGATCCATAAACCAGAAGCTGGTCCCACATGGGATAAAAACCTGGTGGTCCTGAAGAACAGGCAGGTGGAAGCAGGGAGTTAGCCAGGGTATGCTACAATAATGCAGGCTCAAGGGAGTGGGGATCAGATGGACTGAGGGACTGGGTTGGTGATGTAGAAGTGCACACAGGAATGAAGGAGAGGTGATGCAGGACGAAAACCTGCTGAGGTGCTCAGGGAACAAAGCACTTCCACTCTCTGCAAAGAGCACATTCAGGGCTCAGCTGCTATGGTGACAAATGCCCTGCCCCAATGAGCATCAGAGCCACCAGCCTCTCTGAAGTGCTAAGGGCCTCGTGAGTTGGCAGTGAACATGCACACCTCCATGGGCCCAGCAATTTCATACCCAGGAGGTTTTCCTGCAGATACACTGGCCTGGGCGATTCAAGATCTAGTATCAATGCACCAGAGCTTGAGTCATGAGGTGGGGAAACAGCCTAGATGCCTGTCAAAAAGGAGCTCAGTGAGGAAAAAAATGCCTCAAATGATCATTAGATGTCGAGATTGGGGAAAATGCTTTAAACCTGCATAGTAAAAGAACACCCAGAGCATTCGAATGTGCACTTGCTGAAGGAAGGCTCTGTGATATTTTACTGAGCTTTCAAGAAAAAAACAATGTTAGTTTGTCTTTAAAATGATAGAAAGCACGTGACCTATAAGAGAAAAAACATAGAATCTTATCAACCTCCTTGTAATAATTGGTGGATGAAGAAAATGGAGCATGATAGCTATGTGAAGAACAGTGGGCCTTGATTTTATACTCAGTCATTTAACTCATGGATATAAATGTACCGAACTCCACAACAATATGCATGATTGTGATACTACTAATTCCCACAGACCCCTTCCAGAGGTATAAAAAATTCTCCAAAATAAAATTCCTACAAAGGTACTGACCTATGGCCATCTGGAAACAACTAACTTTGCAGTTATTTTTCTCAATTTACACAGGGGGAGCTTTACAGGAGAGAAGGGGTGACCTGATGGGGGTGACTGGGGTGAGTTTCTATAATAACTCATTGAGCCCTCAGTTGTTCAAGGTTCTTTTCGGTATACATGCTTTATTGTACATACAAACATTTAAAATGAAACCTGTAAATCTAAATTTAAATCTATGCAATGGAGACATTTATTAACAGTCTGGTACCTGAGTTGAAGCTGAAAGGAGGAAGAAGGAGGAGGCCCCTCTTCCTTGGACTGCCTGGAGCTTCCTGACACTGTGCAAACTCCATCTCCTTTGAGACTCAGGTTGAGACCCCAGGTCTCGAACAACACAATCTTGAAACCAGAGCAGCACGTTGAACACAGGGGCTGGAAGCCTTGGGAAGACCAAGAGACAGGTGGTGGATGGCTCCCAGAAGAGTGTGTGTGCAGGACCCAGAAGGCTCCTCAGACCATGCAGAAGTGACCACGGGCTCTGGCTTCCCTAGTGGCCTGGTTCACAGGCAGGGAGGTGTGGTGTACTCTCGGCTGGAGGTGTTGCTTCTCACCATGAGTGTCTATACTGTCAAACAGGACCAACTGACTTGGGCACTTGGTCAGCTGCCTTCAGGTGACTTATTCCTGAGAGTGAGAGTGATGAAGACAAAGGAGAGACTCTGGGACTCCAGGATGAAAATGCCAAGTCCCTCTGACCTGAGACCTGTGAGGCGCAGGGGTTTGATGACACAGGTGGGAGTGGTTACCCCAGCCCTCAACCTAACACTGAATATGACTCATCATGAGACTAGCACATTAAACATGGATGTAGACCTGGAATGTTAACCTTTTCTCCTAATAATCTTTCTATTTCCCAACATCCCAGTGCTTTGCCTGTGCCATGCCTTTGGAAAGCCATGATGCTGTGGTAATAAATAAAATAAATTTTATGGCTTAATGTGTTCCAAGGTAAAAAGATTAAGGGCACTCTGGTTGAAAATGTAATTGAAGCTATTTTTTTGATATATTTTTGAATTTGGAAAGTAAAAGAGAATCTATTTATAATGCTACCTCATACCATTGCTCTGATGAGCATTGTTTGAATTTCCTTAAACATTTTGGTTATTTGTTTGATTTATATGTATGTCAGCCTATTGAATCTTAGCCTCATTCTCTCCCAGCCCTCCAAAAATACTGAAGGGTCCCCAGCTGGGATGAGACCCTGCAGTGTCCCTTACTTGGCACCAGGACCACGAAGCACACACAGGGTTGCAGAGCTGAGCCAGGTGTGTTGCCTTGCTTGCATGAGGAGACACCCCAGGGCACTTCCATCCTGCTCCCAATTTGCCAGAAAGTCTGAGATCAGAGAGGTCAGGCCTCCCAACATAATCTCATCATACCCAAGGATAAGGCATCCAGCTCTTAATCTTCAGCTAAGAGATGCTTCCTGTTCATGTGAGGCATTTGGTAGGGCACAGCTGTGTCCTGCAGACCAACAGCTAATAAATCCTATAGGACTCTTACAGAGGTTACAATATGAACTTCACACCCTGAAATTACTCCCACCACAGTCTTATAAGAATTGACAGCCCTCTTCTCCAGATTAAGGAGGCAGAGAAGGATGTTTTCAGCAATCCTAGAAGCTCTCATATCTGAGCATCCACTCTCCATGAGATGTTCTCAGGACATCCTCCATTGCCTGCACTGTGATTTACCATCTTATTGACCCCTTGCATGGCCATGCAATAGAGGCCACCCTAGAGCTCTCCTCAGTTTGGTTCCTTTGAATAAAATGACCCGTCCCAACAAAAAGGTAGGAAGCAATGAAGAACATGCACATTTATTGCCTTAATCTTTCCATGCCAAGCATTCCAAGTCACAGTTGTTCTTCTAGTCCTTCTTCTGCCTGAATTGCTTCCTCTGCTCCTTCTCCTGAAGCTCCTCCTAGGGAATTTTGAGAAAGCTGCAAGGAAGGAAACAAACGTGCATATTCAGATTCATTGTGTGGGGGTGCCCAGGGCAGAACCAGTCCTCACAGGCCCCCCACCAGCCCTTCTGACTCCCAACGCAGCTCCCTGCCTAGGCCACTCAGCAGAGGTCGAGATGATGTGGTGGTGCAGGAGGTGGTCAGGAGCAAGCTTGATGCTAGGAGAGAGGACATGGAGAACTGGAGGGAGATCTTCCAGACATGGATGGTTTCAAGACCTCAAGCACCAGGATGAGACCAAGCCTTTTAGGAAGAGAATCATTAAAAAAAGAGAAGGAATCTTTGTGGAAGTCTCACAAAGTAGAGCTAACAGATAGAAAAAATGAAAAAGGCAGAGGAAATAAATCACATGTGGATGGTGAGCTCTGGTGGAGTCTTCAAAAAACACAAAGCATCTGCAAGGTACGAGGGCGATAATGATGTTGATGTGGCTGTGGCAATGGAAAGTGGAGAATAGAGAGTTGAGGTGAGAACTCTGGGCCCAGCTGCTCCCAGCAAGATAAATAAAGCCTGATCTAAGACCTATTTTGTCCTCATCTGTACACATCTTCTCATGGCCTTGATCACTTCAACTCTGCAATGAAGAGCGAATCTCAGGTCTACAGGGCCCCCTGTCAGCCTTCCACTTCTGTGTGATGAGAAAACCATGCCAGTGTCATCGTGTTGCTCTAAGAAGACAGTCACAGTATCCATGACGGACTGTGTAAGCTTCCACCATAGTAAACGAGAGAAATTGTACAGTATAATGTAAAACAAGTAGGAACAATCAAAGTATTAAAAATTATTGCAGAACTGAGTGGCACTGAATAGAGAACATCAATAAGGAAAATCAAGATAAAATCAAAAGCTTTGAAGAGACGAAAAATAACATGAACCTTCTGGCAGGCTACCAAGGGAGAAAAATATAATAAAAACAGAGCAATGAACCCATTACTAATGTAATAATGTCTTAGATCAGAGAGGAGTCATCACTCAAGACCACATGGACATTAAAAAGCTATGAACAGGATATCTTGGGCAACTTACTCTCGCAAATTCCATAGTTTAGATGAAACCAATCAATTCCTTGAAAGGTAGAAAGTACCATATTAAAACAATATGGAATAAATACTCCTTCTTCCTAAGTATATCAATTAAATGAATGGAATCGATCATTAATAACTTCCAAAATAGCAGAATAACAGTGTCAGGCACAGATGGTTTCACTCGTGCATTCTGCACCATTCTTATAAAGCAAAACACAGTTTTACAGCATTACCTTGCAATTTTTTGTCTAGGGGCTTACCGAGGTGAGTTGAAATATCATGTCCATACATAGGAAAGCTGATGATAGATTTATTCACAATGGCACACAACTGGAAAAGCTAAGATGTCCTTTGAAACATGAATGAATAAATGAATTTCGGTGAATTCATTCAATGGGATATTTTCCACTAGTTTAAATATTGAAGAATATCTATGAAAAATATGAAGGAACCTTCAATGTACATTACTAAGAGAAAGAAGTCAGTATGTGAAAGCTGCATATTCTTTTATCCCAACAAGATAAGATTCTGGAAAAGTCACTTGACAGAGACGGTGAAAGGAGTATGATTGCCAGGAGCTCAGGAGAAAAGGGAGAGGGGTTAACAAGGGAAACAGAAGCATTTGAGGTCAGTGAAAAAAAAACCCTGATATTATACCATAATGGTGATATGTGTGATATTATCTATTTTTGAAACCCATGACTTGTTTAGCAACCAGTGTGAACATACATGTAAACAATCAATAACAATAATGTATCTATATTGATTGGTTCATTAGATACATTGAAAATATTAAAAGAAGAATCTCAAAGCCACAACCACTCCTTTCTATTGTGAAAAACTTCTACATGTCAAATTTTAAATCAGGGAAGAGAAAACAGGATTTAAAAACATAAATGAACTTGCGGGATGAGGCACAATTGAAACAGGAATTCGTTTCAAATGGAAATCTCTAAAAATGCTGAGGACAGGGCAAAGAAAGACAATCTTCCTGAAGAGCTAACAACAACAACAAAAAGGAAAACATTAGACAATGCTGTGAGTTTACATACACTTATAGTATCATTTCATTGCCATTTCAAGTTATCAAGTATTTACACAGAGGAAGAATAAAAAGCAACATTTCTGGTGGATGGCATTACATATAAAATTATCCAGCATTAATATCATTTTTGTTATAGCAAAGGACAAAATCAGTACAAGATAGACTCAAAGGAATCATTCAGCACTTAGTAAAGGTGCTCAGTGGTCCCATAACAGTCCAGGGGACAAAGTCTGGGAAAAGACCCCCAAGAGAAAGAGCATGGGTTGGTGGTCACTGTATTCTCAAGGGCTTTGCCAGTGATCCCTCAAAGTCTCCTCAGTGATGCAGCCCATTCATCTTCAGCTTCGGTTCCTTCTTTTGCAAAGAGCAGGTTAAGTCACAAGCCATCCTGGGACATTCATGAGGTTCCTTAAGATCACCTGAGATGTAGAAAGATGTATAACCAAACTATCACAATACAGAGAAAATAAACTCTTATTTCAACTGACTCTGGCTGTTTCTCAGCAATGTAGTAGATCACTGTAAAAGGGGATCACAATTCCTTCTAAGAGTCAGAAAAACCCTGAGACGTAGAGACATATAAAAATAATTGACAAACTAAAAACCTCATGTGCCTATGTAAGAAATTATTAAAATTAAAGAGGACTAGCAGCAATCCATTACACAGGCTGGATGCCACACACTGAATAAACAGTCATGTTTATTCAACACAAATACACTCTTCAAAAAAAAAGACTGAGGATCTTAACCTCAGTCAAACAATTATCTTAAAATTACACTGCAATACCACTGCGGTGAAAAACAAAACAAAAGAAAACAAAGAAACAAACAAAAAATACCATACCTAGGTACTGCGTCAAACCTATCATTTGTCAAATTACAAAAGTTTCACATCTGCTGTGGTAGTGTGGCTGTGCACACATTTTTGCTTTAGGAAAGCATTGATCAGTACCTATGGAGAGAAATTTGACAATATCTGGTAAAACTGCATCAGCACTCACCCTTTAACCCAAAATCCAATAACTTAAATTCTATTCCATAAAGAGAATGGCAACAATATGAAAAGAATAATTAACCAGGCCATGTATGGCACTAACAGAAAATTTAGATTGTACTTCTAAAACCAAATGGCTAGAAATCATCATTTAAATTAAGCAATACCTACTAATACATGATAATAATTGCATAAATATAAACTGTGAGATAAAGCAAAACAGTGAGAGAAATATGTAGCCTTAGTTATTTATTTTTAAAGTACAGATGGCTGAACATTAATGAAGGTTATGAGTTCATTTAAAATAAAAAAGGAGGCATTAAACCTGACTAGTAGTTTTTTATTATCTGTTTTCTAAGTAGAATGTTGTACATAAGAGAAGCATACACATATGAGAATTTAATGAAAGAGAAAATATAGTAGTAAAAATAACAATAATGGTGATAATGATAATATAATAATAATAATAATAATAATAATAATAATAATAATAGTAGTAGTAGTAGTAGTAGTAGTAACTAAGTAAACCAAAATTAGTTGTCTTTAAAAATATAGTAGACAAATCTTTGATGAAATTCATCAAGAAAAATAGCAAAATCACATCAACTTTCCTTGGAAATTAAAGGAAGATATAGATACAAAGTAATAGTGATTAAAAACAAAAAAACAATACCCTGTAAAGAACAAATTTATGCCAATACATTTAAAAATTGTACACATTGACACAATTTCATAAAAATATAATCTTTCCAAACTTACTTATAACTTTATGTAATGGCTATACATTTCCATAGCCATTACATAAAGTTAATCAGTGGTTGAGAAAAACTATCACCTGTCTGTCTCTGTGTCTCTCTTTCTTGCTGACACGCTCATGTGCACAGCATGTGCACACCCATACACACACACACAATCATGACACAAGAACCTAATAACATTATTCTTGGTTAAATACCAATATTTCAGTGAGGTTGTCATTCTAATATTACTAAAACATCTCCATAGATGGATAGAAGCATCTACATTTCAACTATAAGAACACCAAAACTACCAAAACCAGACAAAAATTAGTTCTAAAAAGAAAGAGTTCAAGACAGTCTCAGAAGCACTGACCTGAAAAACCCACAGGAGAAGATGGCACTGACCCTTTCTCCAACTGGAGGAACAAAAAACAAAACAAAATAAAACAAAACAAATACAAATACAAAGCAATCAGAACTGGTGAACATTCTCTATAGTTTTTGAAAGTCTTAGATAAAGAGCCATTGGGTGGCTGTAGGAGAAATTCTCATAAAACAATGATTAGAACTATGTTTTAAGTACTAGACTGTTTTCTGGAGAAGGGCCTTGGAGAGGTGGGAAGGTTAGTGTAGGAGCATGGCATGTGATGAGCAAAGTAAGAAAACATCCCTGGATGGAATGGAGTGTGTATTAGGGAGACCAGTAGGAAACAAGGTTGGAAAAGAAGTTAGAACTAGATGCTTGACCACAGTCAAGACTGATTGTGTCACATTTACTATGTGACTGGAAAAATGAGAGTGTGGAATTCCACAGATGAATGATAAACAGATGGATTGACTGACTGCTGGGTAGGCAGAGAAATACGTAAATTTCAGGGGCAACAGGTGGTCTCTGGTAGGGACAAAGTAAGATTTTATGATTTCAGAGTGCCATAAACATGAAGCCATTTCAGAAACTGAATTAGTTGAGGTTTAAGTAGCCTAAATCAAGACAGATACAAAGAGCACCTTCAGGAAAACCAAAGGTGAACCACATACTACATTGATAAAACCATCCTCAGTTTCCTGGTTTTTTTTTTCACTTTTGTACCTGCATAAAATGGTCCTCTCTGTTGTTTGAACAACAACTGGTACAGCTAAATGACGGCCTTATACAAGGACATGAATAATGTGCTGAAGAATACAATGGTATCATTTTTATTGCATGGTTTTAAACCTTTAGCACCATGAGAGTCTACAGGTCACAGAGAACAGATTTCCTAACACAGCCAGTCTCTGAAATATGCTAAACATCTGAAGTCATTTCTTTGTTTAACCTTACTGACAATTGTTGAAAATTCTAAATAATTTAGAAAAATCTCCTACACCAGGATTTATAATTGTAAAACATTTGAAGAGTTAAGTAACTACACACATTCATTCATTCATTGCCCACTCATTGTTATTTGCTTCATTACTACTACTACTACTACTACTACTACTACTACTACTACTACTACTACTTCTATTATTATTATTATTATTATTATTAATTATTATTATTATATTTAATTTATTGAGAATTCACAATCTTAAACTCTTAGACATCATCTGAGTTCTTCTAAGCTCTATTTCTTGATCCACCCTCTTTAGATCTTTTCATTTATTCTACATGAGGTGCATTAGCAATTGATGCCCTTATCAACTCCTTCTGCAAGATAGTTTAAAGAGGTTACATTCTGCAAAATTATATTTTTGCCAATATAATTAAGATTTCCATGATTTGTCTGTGATTGGTTCAAGAATATTGAAATAAGATATGTGGTTGGACACGATGAAGAACTATCAGTCTGGAACTACCTAAAAAAATTGTTCCTAGTAACAATGGGTTTATTAATTTATACTGTATCATATGATCAATGAGCCCAGTATTTGCTTTATATAGTTCCTCTGCAGACTTATTTCACTAGCATTTGTAATTGGTTCGTCTATGCATTGTAGAGTTAACAAGCATATGCTTTCTCTCTATCGCGAAGATTCATAATCATAGCTTCTTAAAAGTCTTAATCACTGTATTTCTAATCCTAAATCTACTTGCTAGTAAAATCCCTTGAATTTCTGTCCTCACTTGCACCAGTTACATTCCAGTTCTGCCTATATTCTTTCCTTCTTAGTTGCTTATTTTCTGTATTGCTAGGTATAGTCCACAGTGCTTTCAAAGGTTTATCTCAGGTCTTTGTTGAAGTTATAAGTCCATATAGGAAATTCATATCGCATAGTGAATTAACAAGTGTAAAACATTGGCAAAAATGTTCACACTGACCCTGATAGATAACCATGAGAAAGAAAAAACTCATGGCATAGAAGGGTTTTAAAAACCTGTCAAACCGCAAATCTTATAAATTCAAATACTTAGCAAAAATGATGGAGGGGAAGCATTCTACATGTTTTCCCCACAGTGAATATTATTTATGTTAAGTAGTTTTCTCTTCTAAAGGCACAACAGTTCATCTCGTTTTCCTACTATGCTTTTTTGCATGCTCAGTATCGGGACATATTTTTCATTTCTGAGCCTGTTTTTCTACATGAGGAATTTACTCATCCTCAAAGTGGTCTGGACCAGATGATACATCTGTAGTGAAGTCTTTCCAATCTCTTAGGCAAAATAATTGTTCTTTCCTGGTAGCCAAAAATGCTGTAAATTTGCTTCTAAATGAGAAATAAGTCTCTCTCTCTTCCTTCCTTCCTGCCCCACCTCCCCACTACAGCATGTGTCTATTTGTGTGTGTGTGTGTGTGTGTGTGTGTGTGTGTGACCAATTTTCTATTTCTTCATTTATTATTTCACTGTTGGCTTGCAAAGAGTAGGCATGCATTTTTATTTGGTTGTACGGCTGAGTGATAATATGGTAGGTTTCTTCTAGCCCCCTGGGCAATGATAATATCTTACTCTGGCCCACAGGATGAATGATAATATCGCAGGTTTCTTCTAGATCTAGTGATCTGTGTTGATATAATTTCATTGATCTGAACCTCGTATAGAAGTTGCAGATTTAAAAAGGAACACCTTAATTATGTCCATAAGTTCAATACTCATTACTCACATGTAGATCGAGAATTAATTTGGTCATTAGGAAAATCCCAAGGGTGATCATTGTAACAACAAAAAAGAGAACAAGGGCAATGTGGAGACAGTGCTCCCCACATATCATCTTCGCACAGTCATTGGGAGAGAAGTGGTTTTCCCTTCCATCAGCAAACTCTGTGATCACAGGACCTCAAGTCCAGCCATCAGTCCCCAGAAGGCCACCTGCTAATGAAACAAGGACAAAATCAGAAACTTGAGGGAAAAAAAGTGAAGGTGTTTCAGTCTCCCTCTGCCTCATTTCTTGAACTACATCATGAATTGTAAATGGTCACCAGAGAATTACTGAGGCAAAGGATCCTGTAGGTACATGTGGGCATAGGAGTGAGTGGCTGCTGTCCATGGTCTCAAATGCCAATGCTTTCTGGATTCTCCGAGTGGAGGAAGACAAATACCCTCATCCAACATGGATAAATTACTGTGCCTTTTGACTAAACATATACTTGAAATACTAATCACTTTGCAATAAACAGAACCGAGTTATGTCACATATGTACAAAGGTTGTATTAGATATATTTTTTGCAATTCCTTTACTGTTTTGACAATTGAAGACATTATTTTTCTCAGTAGCACATGGGGATGAAGGCATCTATTTGCACCTGTCTTTCTGCTCAAGTAATCACATTTAAGGATAAGAGTATCGGTGAGACATGAGGACTATAAGCTTTAGATGGAGGAATACCTGAGCATGATTCCCATTGATCTCAGTAAGGTTACGAGAAATGTACAGCACATAGAGATGTTAACCTTTCTGAAACTTACGATGATAAGTCTTATTTTCAGAAAAAGGTAAGAGATAGAATGTAAACATTCTATCATAACCAGCAGATTAAATACATCGAAATAATAACTAACAGATTTTGGACTCTTACAAGTCTTCATGAGGAACACTTCCTCATTTTCCTTCCACTTCAATAAGCTCTAGGACAGCAGGACAGACTGAGAATGACTAAGGGAAAGAGAAGAGGGAAGCTAGAAATGTGCTTCCAGCATAATCAATTTGAAGTTACTGCCAAGATGTCAGAGCCACACCTCGTCAGGAAATACCAAAACACTCAAGGAGATGATGAGCATGGGAAGTACAGAAAGTCATTTACTACTGGTGTGATTTAAAGTAAGTAAGATTTAAAGAGCAGAGTGAATTTGATGAAGGGGTCTCCTACCACAAAACAATGAATACACTTAAAATGGTCATAATCAAATATTTTAAAACTCTTGAAGTTAACCAAACTCATAGCAAACACAAAAAAATTATTTCAAGAAACAAAAGATGAATCTCAGTGAGTCTGATGGTGTCATCACTGTGGTTCATCCTCTGCTTCCGAACTTGGTGGTGCCTTGAAGAAACCTGGGCACACTCTAGAACAAGTAGCTGCCACTGTAGGGGACAGAAAGGACCTGATTCCCCACAAAGTGGAGTTCTGTGTGATGATCTGCCCTGTCTGTTGGTGCCCTAGAGGACCAGCTAAAGGAACTGCCTTTCTTCACCTCTACTGCCTTTCTGCCCAACATATCTAAGGGAAAATACTCATATGACCAGCAGATGAAAGGAGTAACATTGAGATAAACACAAGAGTAACACGAAGCCTTTGGAGGAAGGATGGGAAAGAAAGCTTTAGAGCAATTCAGGGAGATTGATTCAAGAAAAGTGGTGGACTTTCAGTAAGAACGGTGGGCTCACTGGAGTGTAGCCTTACCTCAGCCCCATGCCCTGCTCTGCATTCCATAGGAGACTTGCCAACTCAGAGTCAACATTCAGAGTGAAAGCAGATACTCACAGTGACACACAAGACATCTAAATGCTTCCTCAGGGACCCATCACTATAGTCTCCGCCTCTGCAGGAGGTTGCAGGCTCTTCACTCTAAAGGCAACACAGGGTGCCTGGCTAGCCTCAGGGAGAGTGAGGGGCAGTGGGGCACTGAAAGCAGTCTGACTGTCACTGTCCTGCTTGATTAAAGTGAAGTGGTGTGTGGGGGACCCTGTCTGCCAGGAGAGGGCAGTCACATGCCCCAAAATGGAGATACCCATGGACCAGGGATACTCAAGGAGGGAGTCCTCTAGCCTCTGGAGTCCCTCCAAGGTATGCGATTGGGTATGGGTGGCAGTGAGTTGCAGGGAGGCTTTATTTTCCCAAAGGGAATTTTCTCCCTTCCTGAAGTCCACTTCATCTGAAGCCACATGCAGCCCTCTAACCCTACACTGCATTCCCCTTTAACCCACCAAGGGGTTGTCCCATTTTAGTGAGACCAGCCCACCTACTCCTCCAGGACTGGGTATCCCACCTAGACTCAGGGAGGTGTGTCCCACACCTGAAGGGCCCTCACACTCATGGAACTCTGCTCACAGCAGGAAAACATCCAGAGAACACTTCTCCCATACCTGAAGCCCTTACTGCCAAATTCACCAGCCTCACATCCTGAAGTAGGAAAGTACTCAGCCAGGTGAGCCCCACACCCACGTAGACATCCCTTCTTTGAGACACACTCCTGGGGTGCTGTGGCTCACCCCTCTCCTGGGGGCCCTGTATCCTCACTTCTCCCCACCTAGCCCCCTACTAGTATCTTCAAGTGCACAGAAGCCTCTGCCATTTCTCTGCGGGGCAGCTGTGGGGGCAAGATGGTAGGACCAGAGCCAGGACGGCCTTCCCACCACCCCATGCCCACCATTCCCTCACACTCAGACCAGAAGCCATGGCTGGGTAAGCTTGTAGGTCACTCAGCTCTGGGGTTTCTTCCACCGCGAGTGTGGTCTGAGCACCAAGTGAGGCACAAACTGTTTGAGTGTGGAGCACCGCCCCTTCTGAAATCAACCCCTGGGACACCCAGGTGCTTGAGCACAAAGATTCTACCCGCCAGATGCACACCATTGCTCCTACAAATGCAGCGACCTGGTCTCCAAGAGGATTCCCCATGCTCCTGCACAAAGCCTCAAGTCCCACAACCTTATATGGGGGAGAGAAGGAGAATGTCATTAGTTCAATGTCTGCTATGTGCCAGATTCAAAGACGTGGTGGGCGATGATGGCACACACACTGGGCCTCAGTTTCCTCATCTTTATAATGGGTTCATTATGATTAATTCATGGGAATGAGATGAGACTTGGATGAGATATTGTGTCAAGACCTTTACTAATACCCAGAGCACCTGGAAAAAATTACTGCTGCTGCCATTTTTAATTATTATTGTTGTTGTTACTGCTATTTTTGCTGAGAGTCTCACAAGATATACTGTCTCTCTATCCAGGAGAGAACAGGCCTTGAGGGGCTCCCTACCCCTGCCATGCAGCTCATTGAGAGAGTGGGGTCCTCCCAAGGAAGTCTCCTGTTTCCAGGACCTCTAGGGCTGGGCAGGCAATGGACTCTGTGAGGGGAAGGCATGTTCCACCATGTTTCTGATCTATCTTCCCCCAATGAAACTCAGGCCAAGGGAGAGTTTTTGAGTATATACTATATGCCAGGTGACTGTTGAGGATACTGAAGTGATCAAACAGTCACAAAGCCCTTCCCTGTGGAGTTCGAGTTGCAGACAACAAAATGATAAGTAATGATATAGTTGGTTGGAAGAGTCTGCAGAAATATAAATTAGACATGTGGTCAGACAGGGTGGGTCCAGATGGGTGGGCATTGTATTTTGAGGGAAGGTGGTTGAGGGAGGCCCCACTGAGAAGGTGACATTTGAGGATAGAGGTAAAAAAAAAGGCTTTGTGGGTTTCTTAAAAAAGGCATTTCAGGCAAAGGAAACAGCAAGTGCAAAGGCCCTGGTGTGGAAAATAACCACCACTGAGTGTGACATACAGCAATGAGGCCAATGGGGATGAAGTGGCATGAACAAGGAGGGCAGTGGTCAGCCAAGGTCTTGTAAGGCCTCTAGTCCAATTTATGGATTGGCTATCCTGCTCCTGCAGGTGCCCACTCACTCAACCTTCCTTTAGGATAGAGGACAGCTCTGAATGTGCCCTCACCTTGCAGCATTTGTCAGTGTCAGGTGGTCTTGTGCCATAAGGTACAAAAGCCAACTTTAGGTAATTTAGGCAGAAGCGGTTGAACTGGAAGGCTAATGGGCTCTCCCGAGTCATGGGAACCTGAAGAACAGGGAAATGGGATGAAACCAGATAGCTGTGGAAACCCAGAAAAGGCGACTCTTAGAGATACTCGCCTGGCAAGGACAGTGTGGTTAGGGCACCACCAATCAAGTCAAAGGCACTCCTTCAGTTTGAGTTTACCATTTCAGGAAGACAGCATCCAATTTGGCCTGGGACCACCTGCCCATAGATAGGAGAGGGTAGTCTCAGTCACAACCCCACCACCCTACTAGCTCCAGTGAGTGTGTGGTGAGTCCCCCAGGAGCCTAGAAAATGTGAAATTGTTGCTTGGGAAAAAACACAACAACAACAACAACAATGACAACAACAACAAACAACAACAAAACTGTATATAACAAACTATGAAGGACCTTCTATGTACTGGCCAGTGAGCTAAGGGATTTGGGCTTTGCTTACATGATCGTTTTGACTCCCCAACCAAGCCTAGAATGTTTGCTCATTGAGAGAAGGTTTTGTCCAGCTCACACAACAGATGAGTGGCAGCCAGAATCTGACCTCAGGGCACAAGACATTGACCCAGTGGTTCTCTATCTTGACTGAAACCCTAAAATAGCAGGGATAACTTAGAAAAGAAAGAAATAGTACACATTCCAGGAACACACTGTGAGTTCTGTGGTATGGGGAGTTCTGTCTTCCCTAGTCCAGAATTGGTGAGTTGTGGCCATGCAGGTACTTTTCACAATGTGAGATTGTACAAGCTCACAAAGTTCTAGGAGGTGGCAAACCTAACCTTCCCCCTCTTCCCCTCATTCACTTCTGATTGGCAGAAACCTGGCCTACACACCGTCAGGAGCAGCAGATGAATGTGAGGGTTCCATTTGGAGTTGGAGAGAGTGTGTTGGCAGCTCTCTTCCTGCTGAGTGACACATCGAGCCATTTTAGGTGCTCTCTTCACAGAAAACACAGTGTCCAGCACATTCTCGAGTCATAAGCATGGTGGCCTACGGGCACCTAGAGCCCTATCCTCACAGTGTAAGCTACTGCCGCAGGTTGCAGGCTAGCAACCCAGGGGCTTCAATGGAATGGGTAGCCATCCCTAGCTAGAAGTACCCAGGGCATCCTTCATTGGCCTACCCTGAGTTTTACCACCATTTATCTCCATTTTGAGGGTACAATGAAATGGCAGAATCCCCAGCATTCTGTGGAACTCTCTGAGTTTGCCAACAAGTAAGTTAGGAAACACTGAAGAACAGGCACATTGATGTGCCTTACACTTTTCTGCCCAGGCAAGGCAAATTCACAGTTCTTCTATTTCCTCTTCCTTCCAAACGGTATCCTCTACTCTTTCTTCCAGAGCAGCTGTCATGAAATAAATTGAATTCTGGAGGAAAGGAACAATTATGCATATCAGAAGCATTCTCCAATTGGGCTGGTGCCCAGGGAGAACAGGCCCTCACCCATTGCAGAAGGATCCAAGCCAATCAGACTCCCATGCCACCTCCCAGCCTGGGCCACTAGGGTTGCTCGATTCAATTCAATGGTGCAATGAAGTTAAGGAGACAGGGACACCCTAAGTGAGAGAAAGTGCCGAACTTGAGAAATATATTACAGAGAGTGACGATCGCAGGACCTCAAGTGCTGGCATGGGACCAGGGTCTTCAATGTGAATCATAAAGGGCTGGGAAGACTCACAAATACAGGCTTGTAGATAGGAATGAGAGAACATGGAAAAGAAAGGAAAGAAGGTGTCAATTACATGTACTCTTAATGCTCCCCATGTCGCATCATCTGCGTATGGTCTTTGAGTGAACAAGTACACAATCAATGCACAGATACTGGGGGAATAATGGGAGCATTAGAGTCAAGGTGTAAACCCAGTATCCTCTGCTCCTAGGATTAAATAGCCGAACCAAGAATCCATTAATGTCCTCATCTCAACACTCCTCGTCTAGTGAATCCTGGCTCTGCTTTTCGGAGAGACACTGTAGGTCCTGCTAAATCCCAGGAAACCAGGCCAGAATTGCTGTGTGTGTGTGCCCTGTAGATTCCTGCCAGCAATGGATGGCCCATGGAAGCAGCTGGACTCAGCCCTGTCTCACACGGAAGCATTCAGCACCTCATACATGGGTGACATGTGGAGGCAGAGATGAGCTCAAGGATACTGAGCAATAGTTGTAATGCCAGAGAAATTGCTCTTCCCATCATGCAGCTCTGGGAGTGCCCTTTCAATGAGGAGATAACATGAGCACAGAAGCACGAAGGTGCTTCCTTACTTTCAAAGGAAGAGCACTTACTTCATACACACCACCTGGTACACACTAGTAGGCATTGTCTTCAGCTTAAGAGTCTAGGAGGGAGTCATTGTGTCCCATTAAAATACATCTATCATAGGTCAGTAACAAAACAAACCATGATGTCCTGGATACGATTCCCAAGAGTGCTAACAGTTCAATGCCCGAGCTCTGATATAGCTCTGCGGTAGGGGCATATAAGAACAAGACTTGTGGGAATGATAATTTTAATAGCAAAGAGAGCAAACAGGATGACAAACATGCCACTCTCAAAGCCTATGGAAACAATTTCTCTTCCTGTGAAATCATTCATGAAGGAAAAGAAGACATCACACTTCTACATTCATTTCCTTCTTTTTTTTTCTCTAATGTCATGTCTCCCTTTCTCAGTTTTCAAAGCAGCAGGTGCCACTAACTGTTCCCAGGCCCCTCGCGTTGGGATCTTACCTGTGATTTGGTACCTGCTTTTAAAGACTTCATCCTCACTCCTGGAGTCAGAGAAGCACTCTCATACATAATCTGGAGACAGAAACATGAGCAATAAAATTACTAAAAAGAGAGTCTTACCCATTCTTTCTTCATTCCGTGAGTCGATAGTGAATCATGGACAACACCCTCATATTACCCACAATTCATGCAACTTTATGGGCTTTGTGGATCACAGACCTTCACCTAGATAGTGAGCAAAGTAACCAACCTTCAGATCAGAGATGCAGAAGGAATCCACCATTACCTTTTCCCTTCCACTTGCCCATGACAACTCTCACCTCAAACCTTATCAACTTGAGATTCCAACTGTTTCATTCAAACAAGAATGAGACTAGTAGGATTGACCAATTGATATTTTAATGTATTTCATTTCACTGAGTTCATTAAAGAAAGGCACTTGGAGCCACTGGCGAGAGTTTTTTCCTGTACAACCTCTTATTTCACTACACTAATCCCTTGTTCCCAGCAGTGATCCAGAATCAGGGGGCTTCCAGACCAAAACTGCAGAAAACTCCCACCTTCTTCACAAACGAGATTTTTTCCTAGCAACTGACTGATTTCATGATACATATATTTTTTCATCTGTTCACACTTCCAACTGCAGTTGGAGAAATAGAAAAAAAACAGTTAGGATCTCTTCATTCTGGACACTCTGCACAGGCGTTCATTTCCCTTGGTGGCCTTAGCACAACCACATGGGAAACAGTGGTTAAATCAATGACCCATGAGAAAAAAATAAGGGATGCCTTGGGGAAAGATTGAAGCTAATAATGGAGGGTCTCTCAAGACCCTTTGATTTGCCAATTACAGTTTCCTTTTCAAAGAGAAAAACTTTCTGCAGAGTAAATGCTCTCTAATGTACAGTTTGTAACTGCTGTTTCCTTTTTGAGTGCCCTCTTAAATCAGGTATCAGGGGTAATAGGCTCTCACTAGACAGTCTCCTGACCTAGTAAACTGTCTTTGTCATGGAGCATATACATGTTCACATTTTCATATGCTAATTTTACTGAAAGGGTGAAAAAGAAACTTTTCCATCTCAGTGCAAGAAAGCCAGTTCAACTTGAGGACAAATAGGATCTCCTCATCTGCAGTGTTTTAGGGAGATCCTGCAACATCACCTCCTGGAGAGCTAGAAAGACATAAAATAGCTGTTAGTCACTGGTGATGCTGCTCGACGCATACTCCGGAAAGTTTGCAAGGTGAGATTGTGAGGCAAGTGTGTACGGATGTGGGTATGTAATAAGCATGAACTCAGCTGATGCAGGGCCATCCTCCTGGGTGGCTGAAGGAAGGGCAACAAAAGGGGCAGGGAAGAAAAAGAAACAGAGCTTTTGGAATGAAAGCTAAAGGCAATCCAGTGTATCGAACATAATCCTAAAGGGCAAACAAAAATGAACACTATGTTTCAATAATAGAGTTTTATTAACCGCTCTTGCCCTTCATAAACCCAGCCAAGTTCCCACTTCTTTTTGGAATATTATAAGACCATCTCAGCATATGCCTGCATATGTGCTGTTACTATCTTCATCTTTAATACTGGATTTTTAACTTTGTTTTTTAATGAAGTGTACATAATATATATATATATATATATATATATATATATATATATATATATTTATTTATTTATTTATTTATTTATTGTAGGTATATAGGTCAGGAGCTTCAGTAACATTCGTTATATGTGGATCATCGCTACTATCTCTACTCAAATGTGTCATCCGATCCCAAGTACACTCTGATCCCAATAGCAAATCACCCCACCACTCCCCAATACATCCCTTGATCATCTCTACTTTCTCTCACAATGAATTTGCTTTCTTGAGGGACTTCATATAAGTGGAATCATACGTTATTTGCCTTTCTTTTGACTGCCTCATATCACCCAGTATGAATAGCATTCCATTTCAGTTAGCTATCACATTTTATTGATCCACTCATGGATTTATTTAGGGGTGATTTCCATTATGTGAAGAATGGGGCTATGAAAACTGGTGTACGGAAAGCTCTGTGACACTTTAATGATGATACATAATATTCCGGGCAAAGAATGTTGCAGCACAGAGAGAAAATGAATGTACACTCAGGAAGTTTTTAATTAATAGAAATAGATCAATATTATTTCACTAATTATAACATATATATCATATATGACCAGAGTAGGAGTAGGATATGGGAACTAGGTGTATTATCTGTTAACTTTATGTTCATCCACAACTATTTAAGATAAAGTATATCCATTTTTACAACTCTAGAGATACTGGATCAGGGAGTGATATATTCAGCTCATGTCCAAAATCAGATAATATCTGGGCATTAGCTAGAGACCCTGATTACTATTTAAACTGAACCACACGTTGGGTTTCGATGAATTTTTTTCCCTAGACTTATAGCACTACCAATAGAATGGGGACATTTAAATAGCACTCATGCAATTGAAAAAAGCATGACTTAGAACTTACATAATTTTCTCTTAAAATGAAAATACCAAATAATTATACCTGAATTGATGTAAAAGGCACATTTCCACAGTATCCTTCTCGGGCTGCTCTGAGGAGTGTACCCTGTGGTGTGGCTGGATATAAACTCTCTTGAACCTCTTCTTCCTCGTTAGAAGTTGCACGTACTATGGATAGTCCTTCAGACCCCTCAATGCCCAGTTCCAAGATCTGCAATTTTAAGGTGGCCTACTCATTAGTATTATGTGATGTGGCTACAAATGATTATATACAGGTAAAACTATGAAAATAATAAGTGACTGGTGCTATGTAATTGCTCTGTAAGTGTCTAATCACTGCATGACTCCAAGTATAACCTATACACTTGGTAGCAGCTGAAACTAGAGGGACTGGGATAGCTCCAAAGCAAGGGAGGGTGACAGATTACCTTTATCTTTTGTGTGAGAGTGATGCCTTCCAGTTCACGGAGAGTATTTGTTGTCATTTCCTGAAATCCCCACATCAGCTTTACAGCAGTGAAGGCAAAGCAGGAGCTGTGACTTATAATTTACACTGAAAAGCACAGAAATATACAGAGATGAAGTGATTTTCCGAGAGACACAACACTCATGATTGTAATCTGGGATGGAAACATGAATGATATCCTGGGCATAGACATCCTGAAATTCTTAAGACACCTGAAACTATGCCCCTGGTACCTGAATGGCGAGATACCCTCAATGTCTTTGACAAATGCTCTTGCTCCCAATTTTCTGTGGGAGAGAGGTCATGTCCCAGAGGAGGAGGTGAGCCATTTGGAGTTTACATTTGTAATGCAGATGCCACTTCCATTTTTCAGGATTTGTCCACCAAACAACAGTTTCTTCTGAGCAAAGCCCCTCATAGGGACCGGGTAAGTCCAAAATGGTGGCCATCTTCCTCCAGTGTCTATAGACTGTCAGCTGTCTCACACTGAGTTATCTCCATGACCAGGTGACTACCCTGAATCACTAGTGGTCAGGGTGAGGCCCAACCCAACTCAGAACATTCTACACCCACTCCACATGACAGATTTTCTAAAACCTAGCATCTTTCATTCAAAAACCCTGGATGGGCAATTACTTTCCATGAACAGTGATACGGGCCTTTCAGGTTATTGCATTCATGATTCCATGAATTAAGGCTGAAACCTACACTGTCTGCTGATTGTTGTTCTAAGCACCCTGTGCTGTGCCTGGTTGACAATAAGCAGTGGCTTCATTAGTGCTCAGTGTGTTGCCTCCTTGTTCATTCCTTCCTATCATAGTCCAGTGACTACAAACTCCTCATACCTTCCTACACGCTGCAGTAGGGTGAATTAGTCAGACACTCATGGGTTCAAACAATGACCTCAGCGAACACTATCAAGGAATGAGGGGCCCAATGAGACCATGTACGTATCTCTCAACATTAAAGTTGCCCAAACAAGTCTGTCCACCCTAGTCAACACAGTGGGAAAGAACTCTAAAGCCAGGAGGCAGAAATTATAATGAAGAACCCAACCTG
This sequence comes from Cynopterus sphinx, assembly GCA_030015415.1. Taxonomy (NCBI): domain Eukaryota; kingdom Metazoa; phylum Chordata; class Mammalia; order Chiroptera; family Pteropodidae; genus Cynopterus; species Cynopterus sphinx. The sequence continues at coordinate 148,754 of JAKZJJ010000066.1, read as the reverse complement.
GAGTCAGCAGGAACATGTCCCCCTGGTGGGACCACCAATAGACCTTTGGCCTTCTTCTTGCTTTCCTCCCGGGTTCTATGGATCCACCACCATCTTTCTGTTGTGGCCACAAGAGAAATGGGTATTTGATCTATGAGAAAATGTGCTCAGGGCACTTTTCACAGGCTTTCCCACATTGTTACAACCATTTTGTTTCCACTTTTAGACTCACAAGCAGTAGGAGAAACTCCAGTATTTTTTATTGTGGTTTTATGTGAACTGACATAAGTAAGTTAGGAAACAATAGAGAACGGGCACACTTTTTTAACTTACCTTGTTTGTCCCATGCAACAGAAGTTCAAAGCTCTTCTATTTGTTCTTAAATGCTTTCTTCTTCCCTTTGTTGAGGAGATTTGGCTGGATCAGGGAAAGGAAAGAGCAAGTCATATGGCATAGATAATTTTTAAATAGAATAGCAAGAAAACGTGATGTCAAACGCAGCATACTCAAAGCCTATTACAAGGTTCCTTTTTCTGTGACATTAATAAAGTGGGGAAAAACAAATTAAACTTCTGTACACATTTTATTTCTCTTTCTGATTACATGTAGCAGGTGCCACCCAACTGGTCCCAGGTATCCCCTCCCGTTGGATATAAGGTAATTGTTGCCACCTACCTGGATCATCTTCATCCTCACTACTATAGTCAGAGATGTCCTCTAATACCAAATCTTTAGAAACAGAAGCAAGAGCAATAATATTTTAGAAAGAGAGTCTCACCTATTCATTTAGCTTCAGTTGAGCCTATGGTGAGTCACACAACCTCACACTAATCTTTCCTCCATGTTCTCAGAACTGGCCTGGGCTTTCTAGGCTCAGAGCCCTTGAACAAGACTATGGTCACCTTGCAAACTTCAAATCAGAGAGATGCTGAGGCAATCACCTTTCACCTTCTCACCTCAAATTCAACATTGCTCCCATCTGCAAAGTTATCAACCAGAAATTCTGACTGTCATAGACAATTGAATGTGGTTAGTGTGACCCAGCAAATGGATTTTTTAATTTTATTTTCATTCACTGAGTGAATAAATGATCAGGTATAATTAATTCAAAACAACCTCATCTGGCCACTGTCCACCACACGAGAAAAACTCTAGAATTCAATATAGTGAAAGGTGTATCCTCCCCTCATCTGCTAGTTCTTGCAGAGTCATTTGGGGCCCTGGTCTGATCACTCACATGTGTGTACTTCATGGATCCATGTGCCTGTGCCACACATTACTTCAGGCTCTGACCTTGTTCAAAAGTATGGTCAAAACCAGGTACTAGAGATTTCCCAACAGAAGCCCCTATGTAAGCAAAGCTGAAAAGCATGGCTAGCAGACGTGTGCATAAGAGAATCAGAGTAGGGTGTACTGCCACACTTCACTTTTCATCCTTCTCCCCCTTCCCTGCTCTGACTCTGGAATAGAGCCTGGGTAGGCAGTGGAAAAGCACCACCCCCTCCAAAAAAAGGAAGTATTGTAAAGTAAAAAAGAGAATTAAAAGACGTAAACAATGGGAAGGAAATACTGTGCTCACGGGTTGGAAGGCATCATATTGTTAACATTTCCATCAATGCCAAAAGGATCAACAGATTTTTGCTGTACCTAGAGACATCTCCATGCCACTTTTACAGAAGAGAAAAAATCCTACAGGCATATGGAACCACAAAGCATCCCAGTAGTCAAAACTCTCTTGACAATGAGGAACAAGATGGAGGCTCCAAACTTCCTGAATTCAAAACACCAGACTAAGCTTCTGCAATCAAGTATCCATAGTAGTGGCTTTAAAAACAGGCTTATAGATCAATGGGAAAGATAGAGTATCCTAAATAAACTCATTGATAAAACAAAATGATCTTTGAGAAGGATGCCAGGTCAACACAAGAGGGAAGGATGGTCTCTTCAAAAATCAAGAATATGAAAATTCACCCAGACAATGTGAGAAAACCTTTGCAAAGCTTATATCTAAATAAGGGCTAATATTCGAAGCATATACTGGAGGTAATACTCAATTACAAAAAAAAAAATTAAAAACAAATAACCCAATTAAAAATGGCCAAAATCTCTAAAGAAATCATACATGGTCCACAGAGCAATGAAAGGTCCTGATATCACTAATCATTAATGAAATGCCCATCAAAACTGCCACGAGGTAGTGCCTCTCTCTTGAAAAGATGCATATTGTCCAAAAGGGGGGAAAAAGAGAGAAAGAATAGATATCGGCTAGGAGATAGAGAAACTGCAACATTTTTCTGCTGCTTAGAGGAAGGTAAAATGGTGCAGTTATCATGCAGAACAGTAATGAGGTTCCTTGAAAACTTACAAATATAACTACAATGTGATCCAGCTATACCACATTTGCTATGCATCCTAGGGAAATAAAATCAGAGCTTTGCAGAGATACTGCACTCCTGTGATCATTGCAGCATTATTCAAAAGAGCCCCGATCCAGAAACAGCCCCAGTGTCCATTGACAAAGGAACAGGGAAAAAAGGGTATATGCAATCAATAGAATTTTATGCATCTTTAAAAACCAAAAAAACAAACAAACAAACAAACAAACATTTCTGCCATTTGCAGCAACAAGAATTAACCAAAGGACACCATCCTAAGTGAAATAAGCCGGTCAAACAGAATCAAATACTTTACAATTTCACTTAGGTGAGTATCGAAATTTGTCACATGCATAGAAATAGGGTAGAAGCCTTGTTGTGGAGAATTGAAAGGAGGAGGAAATGGAGCTATGTCAACAGGCAGACAGTTTTCCTCATGTGAGTTGAAAAAGTTTTAGAGGTTGCCTGGCAACAATATGTATGCAGTTATCAATGCTGTACTGGGTGCTGAATTGGGGCTTAGAAGTTTGATTTTATGCTGTGTGTCGTTTCTCACACACACAGAAATAACACAAAATGACATTGAAAGCCAATATGAAGAGAAAGACATAAAAAAGAGAGGAGGCAAAAATGGGGCTTGCTATGAAGGGACAAAAATAGGTAGGCTACAAGACAGGAAGGATGGAGGGAGAAAGGGTCTGGTTGTCACACAGCAGCTAGAGGAGACCATAGGGCAAGAGGAAAGCTCTTCTCTTCAAGTTAAGAGAAGGTGGGTCTCTACTCTGTTCGCTACAGCAAAAAGACCCTGTCCGTTCTCATCCCCATTCAAGATGTGTCCAAACGTCATCCTCGGTCTGGGCCAGCCTGGGCTCAGGGGACCGTGTTATACTGCCTATCCTGATTCTGTAGCCACCACCTGGTCACCACAGGGCATGGATGCCCTTCCCTATTGAGGTCTGGCCCAAGCCGCTCAGCACTATCCTTGCAGTTGGAGTCCACTGGTGGCTGTGTCTGATTTCTTGGAGACCAAGTGGTGCCACCCCTCATTTTAACATTGAATCACACCCATCAGGGTGCCCTTCATCCCCACTACGAAACTGTGATCTAGACATTAAAGATTTCTAGGACAACCCTGTCTTAAGCAGACACGTTCAGGAATAAACTAGTGACATTGTACAGTGAGGCAACCTCCGTTTTGCTTGATGGGTAAAAGATGGGAACCTACAGGGCAATGAAATTCTACTATATTCACATATCTCATACCTCTTCTGGTACAAAGAAATTCAAATCATCACTTGGATCACTGTATATAATATTGACTTAAACCAACTTCCTGGACTTGATTTCTTACAAAGCCCTCCAGAAGAAACCATGACCCTATATCCCTGTGGGTGTCACAGGGACATGAGGGGTGATTCTCCTGTTACACTGTGGAGTTTCTCTGTCCCACCTTACAGTGCACCATGTCTCCTTTGTTCCCCTAGAATGACAGCCCAGTGCTACTCTCACACTCAGTCCTGAAGACCTCTCAGTTCTTTTCCCATTAGACACAGTGTTTCTTGTCCAGCACACAAAGTCCATACCTCAGAGAAGTGATGGAGACAGAAAGACACTATGTATTCTTAGCAAAGGTGTCTGAAGATACACATTAGATCTCTTTGCACAAAGTCACAGCGAATTGCCCAAAAATATCCCTGGAGCCTTGTCCTGGCTTAGATGCCTCCAGAACTGCTTGAGGCATGGGGTAAACTGGAGGTCACCAGCAAAAGTGAGGAGACCTTCCCAACAACCAGCAAAGGTGGGGTGGGTAGGAGTCATTCAGAGGCAATCCTTTCACAGAAAGGCAGTGCAAATGAAGAAAGTGGTCACAACATGACCATTGAAAATGCCATAAAACCTACTAAGGGGTTATATACTGTACTAAAAGAATTTTTTGGTGGCACAGTGGCAGAGATCCTAAAACATGGTTAATCCACTAAGAAGCCAGAGAACATTGACCTAGGTGGTGATGGGATTTGTGTTCAGTTCAATTGAGGGATATACTTGGCACACAGTAAATGCACACATTCCAATTTTGCAAGGTGATTAATACATACATTTAGATACCTATTCATGGTGCAATGGTGAGAGCAATGTTTATTATTAGATAGCTGACATCAGTGACTGTGGTGTTACAGTAACATAAACCAAGAGAAACACTCAAAGCACAAAACGTCAAACACACACTCAGGTTCACACCACATGGATTCACATGGCACACACTCACAACCATGCATACAAAGCTACACCACCTCTTGGGACTAGGGATCATGGCCACAGTTCTTTAATTAGAAAATCAGTTTCTATCACCACATCTCCAGTTCTCATTGCCAGCAGGAAGCTAGAATCAAAGTGGCTCCCCACATTAAGCCAGCAAGATTACTTCCCTTTCTTTTTCTAGATTTTCCCTCAGAAAATGAAGGATACTAAAATACGTACCATCTTCAAGGACAAAGGGAACCACCTGAAATGACAGAACATACTGTGAGAGTCACATCCTACAGGGTCCTGATTGCACAGGCCTTTGTTCAAATCAGTTACATTAGAAAACCAGATGAGAAATGCTGAAAGTGTCAACCGACACCACCCAGAAGATCCGGACAAAACTACTGAGGTCGAAGGGTGTGACCTGTCCTGGGGAATTTTCTCTCAAGGCCAATTTGGGTGGGCAATTACAAACTTCTCTCCCAAAGAGGAAAAATGTATAAGAAAAAACAGCTTCCACGCATATGGTTTGTAACTGCTGCTGTCATTTTTGAGGGTTCTTTACGATCAGTTATCATTTGGTTCTAGACTTACTCTTGACACTCTTGCCACCAAGTCAATGTCTGTATCATCTGGAATGTATTTGCTCACAATTTTTATTCCATAATTTTAGGGACAAAAAAAATCTCCGTTTCTATTGCAAGAGAAGTGGGGTGAGCATACCTTGGTGATCGATGTCACCTCATCTGCCCTCTCAGTGAGAATCTCCTTCCGCAGGTCCTCAGGGGGATCTGTGAGGACACAGAGTGACTGTCAGTCCTTGGTGCTGCTGCTTATGAAGGACTATGGAGCTCTGCTGTGTGCTGACAAAAACGAGAGTGCACTAATGAGGGTGGTGGGTATGTATGAACTGAGGAGCTGCCGGGCCTCCTCCTTGCTCGAGAAAGAAAGAAGAAGGAGAAGAGCAAAAAAGAAAGAAAAAAACGTGCCTTTGTCTTTCTGAAAGAAACCTAATCAGTGGGAAATACTCAGTCTAAATAGGAGTCAACATGACTATCATGCCTTATTTTAAGAAAGAGGCATCACTTCTCCTGCCTGTTTTCAAATTCTGCTAAATTGCCACTGTCTCTGTGCTTTCCTCCAAGATCATGTCTTCCTCCATAATTCATACCTGCTGTTGCTGTGTTCATCCAAAACACTTCTGTAAGGGATTGAACTTGATGCAAATTACTTATTGGAGACATAACTCACTTCTCCACAAATTAACCCATTCTGTTTATTCACTAATCATTTTTTATGAAGTGAATAATATACAGAAGATTTGAAAACAGTGAAATCTCATTATGCAGAAATGATGTCCTCATCTGTGATAACGACCTCTCATTTTTTTCTATATAATATGTGCACACCATTGAGTCACTGTGTGTCTTCTCTCAAACAGTCTGCATACAGTGGGACAGTTCCTGACATGGAAATGGCGGGGAGCGGGGCACAGTCTCTATTCACCCCAGCTGGGCAGGGGATAACAACAAGGGGATGGGCATCGGAACTCCCCTAGCTTGACTCTGAGTTCTCACTTGCCACCATCTGTTGGGTTTGTGCTGACAGGATTTGGGTGTTTCCATAGTTTGCTTTGATGCAGTCAGTCTCTCTGATTTTTAACTCTTTGGGACTGAGGCGGAGGGGGGACCCGAAAACTGACAGGAATTGTTCCTGATTGTTTTTTTGGGGCCTCACACCTCTTACTGACCTGCAGCACTTGGACTTTATATGTGTCTTTCATGCCAATGACTATGTCAAAGTCTGCTGTTAACGGCACTGACAGCTGCCCTGGTCTATGAGACCAGTGAGGATATCTACCCTTGATAGGCAATATTTGGGAGCTGTGTAGACCCTGGCACTTCCAGCCATGTCCACATTTACTGGAAAATCCCTCTCTTCAGCACTAATGATGCTGTGGCTGAGTGTGAGCGTCAGTCAGTGGTCCAGGGCATCAACATGTATGTCCTTCATGTAGGAGGTGAAGAGCTTGGGCCATTCATCCCAGCTCTGCCTCCATATGAGGAGACGAAATATTAAACGAAGCTCTAGATACAGCTTCAGAGGTGAGAATGACTTATGTAAGGTGGTCTGTGAAGATGAGAATTTCTTTAGAAAGTGTACCAGTGAATATGTTGACTAACTGGGTAAAAGCTTGAGGAAACACACCAAGCAAACATATTCACATTCACAATCATAGCACACACACTCACCAAAAATGTCCTCAAACTTCAAGCACACACCACATAAAAGTTGTCATGGCTGCTGGCCACAGTAGAACTGGCCAGAATTCTTGCCAGTATCACACTCCATTCCCCTACACCCCAATGTTCACTCCCAGCAGGAACAAAGATTGGGGGGCCTTACAGACCAAATGGGCAGAAAAGCCCCACCGTGATCAGCACCCAGATTTAGCCTCAGGAATGGACTGATTCCTGAATACATACCTTTTTCATTTTCTGCACCTACCTGCAATTAGAGAAAGAGATAGAAAAACAACCACTATTAGGAGAACATCATTCTATAAACTCTGCACAGGGCTCTGTTCTCTTGATGTCTTTAGGGCACCAGATTGGAAACTGAGTTAATGATCCCAAGAGAAAATATACAGAATGCCTGTTTGAAAGTTTGATTCTTCATGGAAGGTCTCTGAGTATACTTAGATTGGCAAATGCAAAACTCTCTACAAGGAGGAAAATTCTATGCAGAGGGAAATGCTCCCTACTCTACAGTTTATGACTAATGCTGTCCTTTTGAATGCCCCTTGAAGCATGAAAAATTACACAAAAGCTCACACTCAACAATCTCCCCACTCACTAAATTATCTACCATCTGGAGTGTACATGTTCACATCCTCATGATTTAATTGTACTAAAACAAAATACATCAACATTTCCATCAGAAAGGAAGAAAGCAGAGCTTACGTGAGGAATCAATGGGTCCTTCTCAGAGGCCTTGTCTCCAGAAGGATCCTCTACCATGGCATCGGGGGTGGCTAGGAAAATACAAAGTGAGTGTCAGTCATTGCTGATGCTGCACAGGATGTACTCAAGCAGCTGTGCCTGATGTGCACTTTGGACAGAGAGTGTGGAATGGATGATTAATAACTACAAAGTGATGTCCATTAAGACCATCTTCCTGGGTGGATGAAGGAAGGCACAAAAATGGAATGGGAAAAGAGCAAAAAGACAGCCCTTGGTTTTCTATCTAAGGGCAAACTAATCCATGTAAAATGGTCAGTCCGACAGGGAGTAAAACCTAAATTGCATGCTATGATTCAAAAAACAGAGTCATGTGACTTTTCTATGGTTTTCATATTCAGCTCAATTGCCATCATCTTTTTTGCTTCCTCCAATTTCAACTCTTCCTGCAGAATTCACAGATACTACTTGTGGATTTATTAGCTCTTCTGTAAGATTTTACTGTTGATGTAAAGCAAACTGATTGCAGGACTGAAATCAAGTCAAGAAAAGAATCCCATGAAATTTACTCACAATCATTTTTTTATAAACAAAATCAAATGCAGAAGATCTGGAAATACTAAATCCCATGATTTAAAAAGTCACTACCAACCCTGTGATATTTTCCTCCCAGTTTTTCTTTTCAATAGATCATGTGTGCCCTTAGAGTCAGTGGTTGTCCATACTCGTACCATCTGTGGACACTGGGACAGTTCCTCATACACTGGAAGCAGGGGGAAGCACTGTCTCACTCTACCACAGCAGAGTAAAAGATCTGCAGGAAGGCTGAGGGTTGCTTGGGTCTGTGCCAGTACCAATTAGAGTGCTGACTTGAGACTGTCCTTGTGTTGGTGCTTACAGGCTTTGTGAGCTTTTAAAGTTTTTTGTGATGTTATCTCTCTCTTAACTGCCCTGAAACAGGGGATGAGGAGCGAACACGGTACCTATAGCCAATGATCAGCATTGTCCTCGCACCTCTTTCAACCTCTCAGCTGACCAGAAGCATGTGGGCCTTCCATATGCCTTTCACACAATAACTATGCTGGTGCCAGTTGTGACATGCAACTTTGGCTAACTGGGCCATGTGACACTGAGGACATCTTCTCAAGATGGACTGTGTGTAGAAGCTGTGTAGGCTCTAGAACTTCCAAGCATGGCCACAGAAGCTGACACTTAGTTGCTAGGTCATTGATAATCTTGTACCTCAGCAGTGAGAGCAGGTAAGTAGTATGAACACAGGGGCCCCCAACTGTTTTTAGATTTTGGGTCATTCATTTCTGCAGCACCTCCACATGAAGAGAGGAAATATTCAGCAACTTCCATTTACAGCTGGGGGTTAGGGAGAAATAATTATGGAACATATGCAGTGGTGGGGGCTTATTTTGAAAAGCAGGTGCTTGTTTGGTATTGTGTGAGAGAGAAACTCTCCTGAGGACACACAGGCACTCATACACACATGAACATTCACAATCAAGTCACCAAATATTTATAAATGCCACCCTAAAACTCAAACACATGAATTGCACCACACACATATCATAGCTTTCAAGGACTCCAACCTTTACAAATGTTTCTGAGACTATCTGGTGCTTTCACTAAATGCCTAACACTTGTCCATGACGTGAGTGTAAAACCAGGGGAACTACCAGACCAAACGGGCAGGAAAGCCCCACCTTCTACAGCACTCCGCTTTATCCTTAACAGGTGAGTGAATACACAATACATACATTTTTCATCCAGTTTGTCGTCCACCTGCCAGAAGAGAAAGGAAAGCAAAGTGAGGCTCGTATCCCTCTGGTCACTGTTCACCTAGGCTTTCTGTTGTCTTGACTTTAGGACACCCATTGAGAAACAGTCTCCAGTCAATGACCCCTAGAGGAAACACATTGACACTCCTGGGAAAGCCTTGAGCTCCTCGTGGAATCTGTCTGAATTCGCTTTGAATTGGCAATTAAAAAGTCTTTTTTTAATGAAGAAACTGTGATGCTCGGGATGCTTCTTGCAATGCTCCATTGTGAAAGTAATGCTGTCTTTATTAAAAACCCTCTTGAATCATACATCAAGAGGTCGCAGACACCCACTCAACATTCTTCCAACTAGGAGAGTGTCCCTATCATGCAGCATGTATTTGCTCACATATTTAGATCAAAATTTTAATGAAAAAAAGAAGAAAAAGAGAGAGAGAGAGAGAGAGAGAGAGAGAGAGAGAGAGAGAGAGAGAGAGAGAGAGAGAAAAGCAAGCAAGCAACATTGCCATTGTTGAGGGTACAAGAACTTCTTACCTTGGTAGTAGATGGGACTGCCTCATCGAGATCTTCTCTTCTTAGCTCCTCTACCATAGTATAAGATACCTCCTCCAACACGGTGTCGGAAAGCTCTTCCACCACAGTGTCAGGAACCTCTTCAACAATGATGTCTAAAAGCTCCTGCAGTACATTGTCAGACGGAGCTAGGGGCATAAGCAGTCACTGTCAGATATTGATGGTAATACTCAGGACTGTCTCAGAGATCTGTGAATTAGCTTGACATTGGGCTAGAGAGTGTGGAAGTGGGAGTTGAACAGTATGGACTCAATGTCTTCTGGGATATTCCTGATGGTGGACAAAAGAAGGCCAAGGAAAGAAGCAGGCGAGAATAAGAGCCTTCGAGGGTCTTGCTCAAGAGAATTTAATCCATCCAATAACATCTGAAATCATGCTATGTTTCAATGACAGTGTTCTGATTCTTCCTGCCCATCTTAAAACCAGGGCTAATTCTCACTTATTTTAATGTTACCTAACTAATTCAGCATCCACGCATTCATACATGCCGCTAGTATCTTCATCATGAACAGTACTGGAGATCTTACGTTTATGTAATGAACTTTACATAATATTTATGCTGCTTTTAATCATTTCTGACTCTATCGGCCAGTAGCATTGATTACATTCACAGTGCTGTGGACCCATTTCTGCTGTCTAGACCCAAAACATTTTCAGGAATAATTCACTCTGCTTTGACCCTCTTTCCAGCCCTTCTGATCTCTCCATTTCTGTTTATAGAAATGGGCTTTTTCAGAAACTTCATGTCAATGGAATCATGAATAATTGTTTTCCTGTGTAGGCCTGATGCCAATAAACCCCAAAATTTTGCAGTGACAATCTATAGTGTGTCCTACTTAAAATTGAATGCACTTTTTTGCCTGGATACTATCCCACTAGGTGTACACACCACATTTGATCCATTCAACACTTGCCACCATCTGGCTATTATGGATGATGCCATTATGAACATTGGTGTATGTATGAGACACTACTTGTGATATGTGATAAAATGGTCCTGTCAAAACTCACAGAAGGTCAGAGCTCAAAGAGTAAGTTATAATAGACTGTTTGGAATTTTAATTAGTACAAACGTATTGATATCTTCTCATTCATTGTATCAAATGTATCTTATAAATGTAAGATATCACTAAGAGGGGAAACATGAAGTAGAATTTAAGACCTAGGTGTATTACCGAGTCAAGAGTTGTGTTGATTGAAACCTCTTCTCAATAACGTCTATCAGTGAGGGATTATTCAGATAACATTGCAAATTCACCAAATGTGTGAGCATGAATGAGAGACCTCATTTACTGTTGGACATGAGCCAGATTGTGAATTGTCAGTGCATCCTGACCTCCATAGAAACTGCACCACTTATGGACTGAATACATGTGTGTTTGTAGACATGAAATAAAAATAAACATGATAGCCATGTTGCAATAGTCACTTAAATATTGGACACTGAAGAACATTTATGCAAGTACACTAGTGAACATTATTTCCACAGTACCTTCATCTTGCGTGGTGATAAAGGGTGCCATTTCTTGTGGTGGTAAACGGACTCTTTGAGCCCATTTCCCACTTTCCATACGATGAACATAAGGATGATACTCCATACTCCCTGCTTCCTCTTCCTTAGAGTGGCCTGGGAAATCATGACAACACAGAGAACTGTAGATATCTTGCTGGCAGAAGTCCACAAGGAAATTGGGAATAATTTCTCCACAGCAACCCATTGGAACTTGCTGAAGTCAAGTTAGACTGAAGGAAATTGTGCACATTAGTGTACCCATAAAACATCCACCAGATAGATTTTGTGGGCAATTACCTTCATTTAGTTGAGTCATTATAGAAAAAAAAAGAGCAAATTACAGTGACTGCATCTGGTCTCCCAGATGCCAAACTCATTTAGAAGCTACTTGTTGTGATGTTATCACCCTGATTCTTAACTTCTTTGGGACAGATTCCAAAAGAAGAGGAGTGACCCCAGCTCTGACAAGTGTTTACGGTACTATGTGGAGTCTCAACCTGGTAGTATCTTAGAGCTAACCATAAGCTTGTGGACCCTACAGGTGCCTTTCACACCAATGACTCCACCAAAGTCAGCTGTTAGATCCATCTGTAGCTGCCCTACATTGCGTGACCACTGCCACCACCCAATCATGATGGGCTGTGTGTGGGAGCCAGTTGGCACTTTCAGGCATGGCCACAGATTCTGAAACTCCCTTGTACTTTGACTAATGAAACTGTGGCAGAGTGGTGAATATAGGAGAGTGATCAGGAGCATTAACTTAAGGACCAACACCTGAGTCACATTATACCTATTTCTCAGAAAAGGTGAAAGTTAGGGCCATTGCTCACTGCACAACTTGCATCTGAGGAAATGGATTAGTCACAAACGTCCAGGTACAGTTGGGATACAGGAAGAATGAGTTAATAATGTAAAGTGTATAATAGTGATGAGGTTTCTTTAGAAGTGGAAAGCATATCTTCTGTTGCATAAGGGGGTAAGTAATCTGAGGAAACACTATCTAATGCATACTCACATTCACAACCACACCACACTAACATATAAACCCCAAACTTCTAAAACACCCGAACGTCACACATACATATTATCCTCACTTCTGGGGACTAAACATAAATGACCAAACAACTTTCCTATATGAACACTGTCTTTCACTAGAACCTTAACCCTCATCCCCAGGGCAGGATTGTAGAATCATGCGGGCTTCCAGACTAAATCTGCAGAAAAGGCCCACCTTCTTAAGTACCTAGCTTTATCATCAGCAAGGAAGTGATTAAACAATACGTACTATTTTCACCGGATTTGTCGTTTGCCTGTCATGGGAGAAAGAAAAACACTGTGAGGATCATATACCCATGGGGACTATTTTCTCAGACATTCTGTTCTCTTCTTCATTCGAGGCCACCAGATGGGAAACAGTGTCTGAGTCAACGACCACAGAAAAAAATGTACTGAACACCTGTGGCAAAGCGTGAGCACTTCATGGAAGCTCTCTCAAGCCCCTTTGATTTGGCCATTGTAAAATTCTTTTTTCTTGGAGGAAACTGTTCTATAGAGGATACTTCTTATGTCCCTGCAGCCAGTAAGTAATTCTGTCCTTTTAGAATGCCCTCTTGAATCAGCTTTCCGGTGGACGTAGACTCTCATTTGATATTTCTCCATCTCATACATTTTCCCTATCATCTAGCAGGTGCATGCTCACATTTTCAAACTGTAATTTTATCAAAAAAGAAGAAATGCAACATTTCTGTTTCTGAGGGTGGAAGGCCTTCTTACCTTGAGAATAGATCGGATTTCCGCACTGGGTGGCATTCTAGGAAGCTGCTGCAACCTGCTTGTAGTGAGAGCTAGAAGGACATAGAGTCACCATCAGTTATGGGTACTGTTGCTCAGGAGTGTCTCAGAGAGCTCTGCTCAATGTTATTTTGAGGTTAGAGAGTGTTTATGTGAGTGTTGAATAGTATAGACTGAGCATCTTCTGGGACATTTTCCCTTGATAGATGAAAGAAGGCCAGTAAAAGACACTGGCAAGTAAGAGAATTAGAACCTTTGACGGTCTAGCTCAAAGAAATCTAATTCATTAAATGGCCTATAAATTACATGCTTTGTTTCAAGAACAGGATTCAGATTCTCTTGCCCTGCTTAAAGCCTCTCTAAATTCCCACTTCTCCTAAATTACAAGACCGTTTCAGCATCCATGCATTCATATATGGCTCTTAAACCTTAAGTTGTATAATATTGGAAATATTACTTTTATTGCAATGAAATTTACATTGTTTTAGGTGGCTTTTAATTGTTTATCACTATATCTGTCAGTAGTACTGATTACATCACTGCGCTGTGGAACCATCCCTGCTGTCAGACTCAAAACATTTCTAGGCATAAATCTCTCTTCTCTAGTCCTTGCAATTCCTTTTTGTCTGACTCTAGATAGAAAATTCTGGAATTGGACTTTTGCAGAAATCTCATATGTGTGGAATCATAAATTACCGAATTTCTGTGCAGGCCTGACATCATTAAGCCATACATTTTTTCAAGGTCTGTCCATGCTGTAAGCCTATTTAAAAATATGAGTATTTTATGACAGAATACTACCCATGAGGTATATACATCACATTGATCCACCCATCCTGTGATGGATGTTGGGGTTCTTTCTCTCTGGCTATTGTGAATAATGCCATTATGAACGTTGGTGTATGATACACTACAGGTGATATGAGAAGTCATGATACTGTGAAACTCACAGAATGTACAACACAACGGTGAATTTTCATGGAATATATGGTCTTTTAACTAATGAAAATGAACTGAGATTTTTTCACTTATCGAAACATATATATCTCATAAATCTAAGATGTGTTGAATAGCGGAAAGTGGAGGGCAGGATGTTGCTACATTCTGTATTATCTAGTCACCTTTCATGTGAACATAAACCTGTTCTAAACAATGTCTTTTCCTTTTTACATATCTGACACACAGTATCAGGGAGAGATCAATTCAGATAATGTTGCAAAATAAACTAATGCGTGAACATGTACTAAAAACCTTTTCACTATTTAACATGAACTACATTTTGAGCTGTCAGAGCATCCTGACCTCCATGGTGACAGCACCACAGATATATTGAATACACACGTATTTCCACCTTCAAAATAAAAGAAATTCATCGCTTACTGTTTTTACAAATTATAAGTCATTTAAAATGGGACACTGAAGAAAATTCCCTGAAGCATCTTAGCTAGCATTACTTTCACAGTACCTTTAGTTGAATAAAAAGTACGAATGTTGACATCTCGTGAGAAGCGGACCCTTCTGCTGCCCTCCCTCACTAATTCTAGAGGATCATCCTCCTCAGGAAGGCTACCTGAAAATGCATGACAATACAGAGAACTGTAGATTTGTTGCTTGGGAAGATCAAGGGGAAATTACAATAATTTATTCATGGCTGAAATGTAATCCATCTAATACAATCTAAAATGCATGCTATATTTCAATGACAGGATTCCAGATTCCTTCTGCCCTTCTTAAAGCCTGGCCTAATTCCTACTTCTTATAATGTTACATGACCATTTTAGCATCCATGCATTCATACATAACACTAATGTCTTCAGCATGAACAATATTGGATATTTTTCCTTTATTCTGATGAACTTTACATCATATTTACGCTGTTTTTAATCTTTTGTGACTCTATCGGCTGGTAGCATTGATTACATTCACAGTGCTGTGGACCCATTACTGCTGTGTGGACTCAACACATTTCAAGAAACAAATCACTCTGCTTTGACCCACTTTCCAACCCTTGTGGTCTCTCCTTTTCTGTTTCTAGAAATTAGCATTTTCAGATACCTCATATCAGAGAAATCATGAATTATTGTTTTCCTTTGTAGGCCTTATGTCAATAAGCCCAACATTACTGCAGTGACATCCTACATTGTATCCTACTTAAAATCGAACACACATTTTTGCCTGAAGAGCATCCCACTAGGTGCACACACCACATTTGATCCATTCAACACGATGAAATTAGGGGTTCTTGCCACCATCTGGCTATTATGGATGATGCCATTATGAACATTGGTGTATGTATGAGACACTATTTGTGATATGTGATAAAATGGTCCTGTCAAAACTCGCAGGTGTTCAAGGCTCGAAAACTTTTAATAGACTGTTTGGATTTTAATTAATACAAATGTATTGATATCTTCTCATTCATTTTATCAAATGTATCTTATAAATGTAAGATATCCATATGAGGGGAAAAGTGAATTAGAATATAGGACCTAGATGTATTATCTAGTCAAAATTCGTGTTAATTTAATAGTATTCTCAATAGCGTCTATCAGCGAGGGAGTATTCAGATAAGGTTACAAATTAACCTAATGTGTGAACCTGAATGAGAGACCTTGTTTACTGTTGGACATGAGCCAGATTGTGAATTGTCAGTGCATCCTGACCTCCATGGAACCTGCACCACTGATGGACTGAATACATGTGTGTTTGTACCCATGAAATAAAAGATAAATATCATAGCCAGTTTGCAATAGTCACTTAAATATGAGACACTGAAGAATTTTTCTGGAAAGACCTTAATGAGCATTATTTCCACAGTACCTTCAACTCGCTGGTCAATAAAGGGTGCCGTTTCTTGCGGTGGGAAATGGACGCTTATAGCCCACTTCCCATTTTCTCTATGATAAATAAGAGGACGATTGTTTGTTCTTCTTGCTTCCTCTTCCATATAGTGGCCTGGGAATGCATGACAAAACAGAGAACTCTAGACATCTTGCTGGCAGAAGTCCACAGGGAAATTAGGAATAATTTCTCCACAGCTACCCAGATGAATCTCCTGAAGCCAAGTTAGACCGAGGGAGATAATGCACATTGCTGTGCACATAAAACATCCATCAAATAGATTTTGTGGGCGACTACCTTAATTTAGATAAGCCATTTTAGAAACACAGCAAAGCACAGGGACTGCATCTGGTCTCCCAGATGCCAAACTCATTTGGAAGATGCTGCAGTAATGTTATTGCCCTCATTTTTAACTTCTTTGAAACAGAAGCTGAGGAGAGACCCTCCTCTGACAGATGTTTACAGTGCTATGTGGAGCTTCAACCTTATAGAATCTTTGATCTAACCATAAGCTTATGGACCCTACAGGTGCCTTTTACACCAATGACAATGCCAAAGTCAGTTGTTAAATCTAACTATAGCTGCCCTAGACTGCGTGACCACTGCTGCCACCCAATCATGACGGGCTGTGTGTGGGAGCCGATTGCTGCTTTCAAGCATGGCCACAGATTCTGAAACTCTCTTGTTCTGTGACTAATGAGACTGTGGCAGAGTGGTGAGTATAAAACAGTGGTCAAGAGCATCAACTTAAGGACCCAAACCTAGGACACATTATGCCTCTTTAATGAATAAGGTCAAAAGTGTGGGCCATTCCTCACTGTATAACTTCCATCTGAGGAGATGGATTAGTAACAAACATCCAGATACAGTCAAGATATGAGAAAAAAGAGTTGATAATTTAAAGTGTACAATAGTGATGAGGTTCTTTAGAAGGTGAAAGCATGGCTTTTCACCACATAAACACGTAAAACCCCCAAATGTTTAAAACACCCGAAATTCACACATACATATTATCCTTGCTTCTGAGGACTAAACACAAATGACCAGACCACTTTCCTGTGTGAACACTGTCTTTCATTATACCCTCATCCGCAGAGAAGGATTGCAAAATCACTGGGGCTTCCAGACCAAAGCAGCAGGAAAGGCCCACCTTCTTAAGCACCTAGCTTTATCATCAGTAAGGGAGTGATTAAACAGTACGTACTATTTTCACTGGATTCGTCGTATGCCTGTCATGGAAGAAAGAAAAACACTGTGAGGATCATGTACCGCTGGGGACTATTTTCTCAGGCCTTCTGTTCTCTTCTTCATTCGAGGACACCAGATGGGAAACAGTGCCTGAGTCAACGACCACAGAAAAAAAGTACAGTGCACCTGTGGCAAAGCGTGAGCACTTCATGGAACCTCTCTCAAGCCCCTTTGATTTGGCCATTGTAAATTTTTTTTTTTCTTGGAGAAAACTGTTCTATTGAGGACACTTCTCATGTCCCTGCAGCCCGTAAGTAATCCTGTCCTTTTAGAATGCCCTCTTGAATCAGCTTTCAGGTGGTCATAGACTCTCATTTGTCATTTGCCCACCAAGTACCTTGTCTCAAACATCTAGCAGGTACATGCTCACATTTACAGATAGTAATTTTATCGAAAAAGAAGAAAAGCAACATTTCCATTTCTGAGCGGGGAAGGCCTTCTTACCTTGAGAATAGATCGGATTTCCGCACTGGGCCGCAATTTTGGAAGCTGCTGCAACCCACTTGTACTGGGAGCTAGGAGGACACAGAGTCACCATTAGTTATGGGTACTGTTGCTCAGGAGTGTCTCAGAGAGCTCTGCTCAATGTTATTTTGAGGTTAGAGAATATTTATGTGAGTGTTGAATAGTATAGACTGAGCATCTTCTGAGACATTTTCCTTGATAGATAAAAGAAGGCCAGTAAAAGAAGCTGGCAAGAAAGAGAAATAGAACCTTTGAGGGTCTAGCTCAAGGGAACTTAATGCATCAAATGGCCTATAAATTACATTCTTTGTTTTAAGAACAGGGTTCTGATTCTCCTGCCCTGCTTAAAGCTTTTCTAAATTCCCACTTCACCTAAATTACAAGGCCGTTTCAGCATCCATGCATTCATATATGCCTCTTGCCCTTAAGTAGTATAATATTAGAAATTTTACTTTTATTGCAATGAAATTTACATTGTTTTAGGTGGTTTTTAATCATTTGTCACTATATATGTTAGTAGCATTGATTACATCACGGGGTTGTGGACCCATCCCTGCTGGCTAGACTCAAAACATTTCTAGGCATAAATCTCTCTGCCTTCATCCTTTTTCTAGTCCTTGCAATTTCTTTTTTCCTGACTCTAGATAGAAAATTCTGGAATTGGGCTTTTGCAGAAATCTCATATGTGTGGAATCATGAATTGCCAATCTTCTGTGCAGGCCTGACATCATTAAGCCATACATTTTTTCAAGGTCTGTCCATGCTGTAAGCCTATTTAAAAGTATGAATACTCTTATGACAGAATACTATTCCACGAGGTGTATACATTCCATTTGATCCACTCATCCTTTGATGGACTTTGTGGTTCTTTCTGTCTGACTACTGGGAATAATACCATCAAGAACATTGGTTATGATACACTACAGGTAATATGAGAAGTCATAATACTGTGAAACTCACAGAATGTCACAGCACAAGGGTGAATTTTCATGGAATGCATGGTCTTTTAATTAATAAAAATGAACTGAGATTTTTTCACTCATTGAAACACATATATCTCATAAATCTAAGATATATTGAATAGCGGAAAGTGGAGGGCAGGACGTTGCTACATTCTGTATTATCTAGTCACCTTTCATGTGAATATAAACTTGTTCTAAATAATGTCTATTTCTTTTTACACATCTGATACTCAGTATCAGGGATAGATCAATTCAGATAATGTTGCAAAATAAGCTAATGTGTGAACACCTACTAAAGTCCATGTTCACTAGTAAACATGTACCACATTGTGAGTTGTCAGAGCATCCTGAAGTCCATGGTGACAGCACCACAGATGGACTGAATGCACATGTATTTCCACCATTAAAATAAAAGAAATTCATCGCTTAGTGTTTTTACAAATGATAAGTCATTGAAAATGGGACACTGAAGAAATTTTCTTGAAGTATCTTAGCTAGCATCATTTTCACAGTACCTTCATCTGAATCATAAGTATGGATGGTGACATTTTTTGAGAAACGCACACTTCCATCGCCCTCACTCACTGATTCTTCATGATCATCCTCCTTATGACAGCAACCTAGGAAATGCATGACAATACAGAAAACTGTAGATGTGGTGCTGTTAAGACCACAGGCAAATTAGCAATGATTTATTCACGGCTGCCCAGAAGAACTGCCTGAATCTAAAGTAGACTTAGGAAGATAATGCAGTATGGTGTGCATGTAAAATACCCATGAGACAGGATTTCAGGGCAAATACCTTAATTTAATTGAGACATTATAGAAACACAGCAAAGCACAGTGACCATGTCTAGTCCCCTAGTTTCTAATGGCATTTAGAAGCTTCATTTCCAGGGAAACTCTTGCAGACACCTTGGGGCCTCAGTGCCCTCTTCTCTGACAAGCAAACGTTACCATGGCCTCCATATAACTATTAACTGACATGGATACAAGTAATTTAATAGAGGTAAAGCTTCAGAAAACTGAATAACCACTGCAAGCCATTGCTCCGTGTCTAATCATTATGTGACTGCAAGTACAAGCTTATTCTTTGTTAGTGGTTATATCCAGAGAGGGAACTTGGATGACTCCACAGCATCAGAACGTGTAAGGTTACTTTTCATTGTTTCTATAGTGGTGATGCTATTTCACTGGGAGTATCTGTTGTCATCTGCCAGAGTCCCCACAATAACCCTATAGCCTGCGAGGTAAAGCAGGCTCTGAGACCCATACTTTACAGTGAAGATCACAGAAATTTAGAGAGATTAAGCAAATTGCCCAGAGTCACAAGAGTGACTAGTGAAGGGTTTTTGGTAGGAACATGTTTGGTGTCCAGGGGACAGAAGCCCAGAACCCCTCTGAAACCTGACTCCATTCTCTGCATGCCTGAAGCAAATGATCCCCTCACTATATCTCTGAAATGCTACTGCCCCAGTTTCTTTGGGAGAGAGGAAATGCCCTGGAAGAGGAAACTGAGCCACTAGGAGTCCAAATTTGTCACACAGTTTCTGGCTCCTGCCTTTCTGTCTCTGACCCCACAGATGACACTTCTCTCTAACCATAGACCCTTGAGAAATAGGGACATACCTACCTGTGGCCATTCTCCCACAGAGTCAGCCCACAGTCAGCTGTCTCACTCTGAAACTTCCCCTGGGTCTTAAGTGGTCTGGGTGACTCCCAAGTCAACTCTGGACCAACTGCCTGCTATACAGCAACATTAAAAATCTTAGCAACTCTGGATATGGATTTAATACCAATGACCCGAGGATGTGGTGCTTTAGGTATTCAATGATTGAAGTCTGAAAGCTCCACTGTCTGGTGACTGTTGCTCAGAGCAACAATCTGAGCAGTTGAGCTAAGAGCTGGCTGACAGGGGACTCTGGCTGTTTCAGCACTGAGTGGGCACTTTCCCTGCCCAAGTCCATTTGCAACAAAATTCATAGTCCACTGCTACTTCCGTCACCTCACAATCATGTGGTGGCAGTAGACAGAGCCCCACGTCCTCTGAGAGGAGTCTCTCCTTAGACATCCTGTGACCCCACACCAGGATTCTTGAGGAGAAACACCAAGCCCTCCTAATCAATGTCACCCAGTGTTCATTCCCCTTGGTTGAAGGATCTGTCCCATCTTGCAGTTCTCCCAAGCAGCAGCCACATTCCCAGTGATCCTGTCCACATCCACCCATGGACAAGCCCCATAAAATCCCAGCTTCCCTCCTTTCTAAAACCTCTGCATTTAGACTGCTGGTGTTTGCCTCGTATTGGTACATACACATTCTGAACAGGTGACCTGTGATTCCCCTTTCCTGTCATGTCTACTGGTAGGGTGGGATCGTAACCACTGTGAATCCATCGAACAATTCTCCACACCTAAAGTAGTGTGGAAGAGCTCCCTCTTGATCGGTTCTCTGAACGAGTGGGGACAAAGCTTTCACTAGGGAATCTTACATTGTTCTAAATTTAGGAAAATCGTTAAGGCAGTCTACTTGAGAGAAGAATCAGAAACATCAGTTAAGTCACACTACAATCCTAAAATGACACTTACAACTCTGAAATCAATTGGAGTGGTGGCAGTGATTTTACCAGATGAGGAACATATTTTCAGTAGGTTAACTAGTCCCTTTGAAGGAGCAGCATTCAGAATGTCAATATGAACATACCTCGACAACAAATGCAGTTTCCCATCTCGAGGGCTCGAGCAGTGAGTCTCTGAGAACTTCTTGCCTCCTCCCTCAGAACTCACAGAGTGACAGTTGCAACGGAATGCAAGAAACGCATCATCACATTACCACGATGATGGGTCATATCACAGAACATTCAGAGTGATTGCATGCTGCACAATCTGGGACCAACTACTGTTTTTGAGACACGTGTATATTTACATGGGCAAGAGTGGCAGTTAAGAGAATTAAAACGGAAAATGAGTTTTCTTCCAGAAAATGAACACCAGGACTTCAAATTCTTATTCTCTTTCTGAAAAACATGATATATGAGAGAAAATGACTTGCCATGCAAACAGAGCTGATAGTAAAAATTTCAGGGTCAACATGTCAGATCTAACATTGACCATGTGAAGTTGTTCCATTCTTACAGTATGGTCTCCACCCATTTGTACTACTTCTGAGTCAACAGACATTTCTACACAAACAACTGAAAAGTGTTTCACATGAATTTAAAAGCAACATTATAGGAAATCAGATTTCAAAAGTGGTATTTTTCTCTAAGCATATAATTATGCTATAAAATTCTCTTTTTCTTTAAACCTATATTCTTTATTTAAATACTTACTTAAAACTATATGCTGACCTATTTATCAGTCTCTGTGAATTCATTGAAAAATTTCATGTCATATTGTGTATTCAAGACGTTGGCCACTGTGAATGGTGGTGCTATGAACGTCAGTACGGAAATAACTTTTTGGATAAGGATTTTCAAATCTTTGCGATAAATACCCAGTAGAGAGATGGCTGGATCATATGGTAGATCAATTCTCAGTCTTTTGCAGAACTCTCATACTGTTTTCTATAGTGGCTCTACCAATTTCCTGTGCCACCAGCACTGTATGAGGGTTTTTTTTTTCCTGCATTCTCTCCAACATTTTTTTTATCTGTCATTTTGATTATAGCTACTCTAACAGGTGTAAGATGATGTCTCATTGTAGTTTTAATTTGCACTTCTCTAATAGCTAGGGATGTTGAGCATCTTTGCACATAGTTGTTGGCTACTTGTATGTCCTCTAGGGGGAAGTGTCTATTCACGTCCTCTGCCCATGTTTTGAAAGGATAGCTAGCTTGCTTTTTGGTGTTGTTCTTGAGTCATACGAGTCCTCTGTATATTTTTGGATATTAGGCCTTTCTTGGAGGCATAGCTTGCAAATATATTTTTCCATTCGCATGGTTTTCTCCTTACCGTGTGATGGTTTCTCTTGCTGAGCAGAAGCTTTTTTGCTCAATGTAGTCCCATTTGTTTATTTTTGCTTTTGCTTCCCTTGCTTTTGAGCTCAAATTCATAATATCCTCTTCAAGTCCAAGGAACTCGAGTTTAGTTCCTTTGTTTCTCCTATGCACTTTATTGTTTCAGGTCTTATATTCAGACCTCAGTTTGGAGAACAGTATAAAGCAGAGGACTCCCTCTCTGCTTTCCCCTCCCTGTGTGTTCATGGTGAATGGAGAATCAATGCGGAAATATCGGAAAAGCCCATAGAGACATCTGAGGGTGTCAGTGCTATCTGGTGTTCCATATAAATCTCAAAAGACATGCAGAAAGTTATTCATTCTTAAGTCCAGAGACCAAAGCTATAAGGCCATTGAAGGAAGTTAAAAGCACACTGAGATTTTCATATATGTTCTATAGCACCTTTTGAAATTTCTACAAGGGTATTTCCTGCTGTTCTTTGTGTGTGTTTACATACATACATGCATGCATACACACATACACACACATACATATATGTGTTTAGAACTGTCCATTCAAATTACTGGCCTGAAACATGTATTAGTTTGCTGGCCCTCATGGGGTTGGCACTCTGACAAGGTGCAGGGGGCTGGCACTTTTCTGCTCTGTGTTGTTGAATCTTAGCAGAGAAGTTCCACATGTGGAAGAATGGACTATCAGGCATTGGGATGCTCTGAAAGTGACTCAGTCCCATGTCTACAGCTAGACCTGGATGTGGCTGGAAGACACACATGAGACATTTCAATGTGGCCTGGGCACTCTCAGGTAATCCAGATATGGTACAGGGTAGCTGACAGCACACAGGGCAGTGACCTAAGTGATCAGGTGGATGCTCATGGCTATGTCAAGCAGAACCTTACATGGGACACAGTGTTGTTTCCAAGGCATCTGTCAGTGACAAGAAACTCTAGGGGCACCTCTGCTTTATGAGGAGGGGCCAAGACCACACTTTGACTTGGAAAAATTATCAAAGCAATTGCAAACATGTTTGACCCTTTTACATGCATAAATTAGTTTTAAAAATACTCACTAGCAGACGTAGGCCACCAAACAATGGGTACATGAAATGGCACCTTTTCCCCAGAGCCAAGGTACTAAAGAAGTGCAGTTGACTCCTGCCTCCATAACCATGACCTGTTTGACAAGTAAACACAAACACTTAGGAAACCTTACCAGAGAGTTTTGGAATGTCAAATACAGGCCTACACTGATGCAGACTCCACACTTCATATCAGGCCACTGAAGGCATTGAAGGAGGTGGCATGAACTAGAAGATCCATAAACCAGAAGATAGTCCCACATGAAGTAAGAAACTGGCGGTCCTGAATGGAATGGAAGTAGAATCAGTGAGTCATCCAGGGGATGTTTCAATAGTAGAGGCAGGAAAGAATGGAGACCAGTTGGAGGGAGGGAGAGAGGATAGGGATGCAGAAGGGTACACAGGAATGAGAGAGAAGGGATGCAGGATGAAATTCTGCAATAGGTGCTCAGGGACCAAGGTCTGTGCTCTCTCTGCAGAGTGCACAGGTGGGGCCCAGCTCCTGTGGTGACAAAGGCACTGCCTAATTGAGCCACCAGCCACTCTGAAATGCTTTTGGCCTCCTGTGTTAGCACTGATCATACCCCCATGGACCCAGTGATTTCACACCGAGGAGGGTTTCCTGCAGATACACTGGCCCAGGAGATCAAGATCTCCTATCATTGCACCAAAACTGGAGTCATGAAGATGGAGAAACAGCCTACTGCCTGACAACAGGGAACTCAGGAAATTAATGACTATGTGATGATCTCTTAGATGTTGAGACTTGAAGAAAATGCTGTAGATATGCATATTAAAAGAACGCCCTGAGCTTTTGAATGTGCACTTGCTAATGGCAAGGTCTATGATACTCACATCACTGTGTTTGTCTAAAGAACAGTAAAAAGCAAATGACCTATAAGCCAAAGAAAATTAGAATCTCATCAACCTCCTTGTCATAATGGCTGGAAGAGGACAATGGAGTACTAGAGTTATGCGGAGAACAGTGACACTTGATTTTATATGCAATCATGTAACTTGTGGGGATAAATGTACTGACATCTACATCATCAAACATGATCTTTGATACTGCAGTTCCCACAACCCTCTTCCAGAGGAATAAAATTGAGGCATCACACACACACACACACACACACACACACACACACACACACACACACACAGACACACACAATTTCCAAGAAGACACTGACCTACGGACATGTGGAAAGAACTAAATTTGCAGTTTTTTTTTTTCTCAGTGTATACCGGGAGAGCTTTGCAGGAGAGAAGGGGTGACCTGATCGTGGTGACTGGGGTGAGTGTCCATAATAATTCATTGAGGCCTAACTTGTTCCAAGTCTGTTCCTATTCATGTGCTTATTTTATATAAAATCTTTTAAAATGAAACACGTTGTAGTTAGGTTCTTTCATTCAAATATCTTCAGTAAGCATAAAATATACATTTAAATTAAATTCTAAATCTTTGTAACAGAGACACTACATACCCTTCTGTAACTGAACTAAAGCGGGAGAGGAGTAGCAGTGAGGAGGGCCCTGTTCCTTGGCCTGATTGAAGCTTTTTGACAATGTGTAAACTTCATCTCCTCTGAGACTCAAGCTGATTGTCCAGGTCTTGACCTGCACACGTGTTGACACCAGAGCTACAAGAGCAACACGGGTGCTGGCAGGCCTCTCCTGGCAATGAGACAGACAGAGGAGGGCTTCCTGGTGAGGGTGTGCAGGACCCAGAAGGCTCCTCACACCCTGGAGCCGTAACCACAGAACCTGGCTTCCCCAGAAATTAGCTGACAGAACACTGAATCCTGTTGCTATTCTTGGAAAGGGATCTTTTCTCAAAAAGTTTTGTCTACGAATGTCTTGCAGGACCAACTGAACTTGGGTGCTTGAATGGGAAGCATTCAGGGGACTTGTGTCCTGGACAGTGAGAGTGATGAAGAGGAAAGGGGGAACTTTGGAACTCCAGGATGAAAAGTCCGAGTCTATCTGCCCTGGTGCCTGTGAGACACAGGTCTGATGACACAGGTGGCAATGGTGACCCTTTCCCTCAACCTAACACTGAATGTGACCCATCATGAGACCAGCACAGTACAAATGGACAGAGGCCTGGAGTGTTTCCCTTCTCCTCTAATAATCATTATTTGTCCTAATATCCCAATGCTTTGCCTGTGCCTTGCATTTGGAAAACCATGATGTTGTGATAACAATAAAAAGTTTTATGGCTTAATGTGTCCCAATACAAAAAGATGAAGGATACTGCTGTTTAAAATACTGTGACTCAACACAATTACATTATCTCATTTATTGAAAACTTTAGAAGGAAAAGAAACATATGTAATTTTTAGTGCCACCCCTTACTATGTCTCAATAAAGCATTGCATCAAGTTTCCTCGTGTGTTGTTATGTGTTTATATATATATATATATATATATATATATATATATATATATATATATATATATATATATATATATATACATACATACATACATCCGCATGTGTGTATGTGCATGTATATAAATACATACATATACTTACATGTGTGTGTGTGTGTGTGTGTGTGTGTGTGTGTGTGTGTGTGTGTGTGTGTGACATTAGCTCCAGGTTCTTCACAGGGCCCCAGCGATGCTGAGAGTTCCCAGCTGGGACTGGACCCTGCTGTGTTCCTTACTTGATTCTGGGAGTACTAAGCTCTCACAGGATTGCAAAGCTGAGGAAGGTGAGCTGCTTGCTTGCTTGAGAAGGAACCCAACTATCTTCCACTTTTTATTCCCAGGAGGTCTGAGGTTGGGGAGGTCAGGACACTCCCACTATCTCTTCATAACAAGGGATGAGGGATTCGACACTAAACTTCCAGCTAATGGATGCTCCCAGTTGATCTAGAGGGCATGGGGAATACACTGCTGTGTCCTGCAGGATGATATTGTAAGTACATCCTGGAGGCCTCTTCACAGAAAATACAATGTGCACTATAACCCTGAAGTTACTCACACCGTGGCCTTACTGGAACTGATAGCCCTCTCCTCCAGATTAAGGAGGCAGTGCAGGGATGGGTTCAGCAAACTTAGAAGCTTACACAACCTGAGTACCCTCTTTACGAAAGAAGATCTCATGACATTTTCACTTGCCTTTGCTGATTTTCACCATTCTCTTAATTCCCTTGCATGTTCACACACAAGACAGGACACCACAGGAGACTACTCATTTTTTTTTAATAAAGTGTCCCCTCCCACAAACAAATGTTAGGAAGCAATGAGGAACATATGCATGTCTTACTCTTTCAATCCCAAGCCTTCTGAGTCACAGTTTTTCTCCTGGTCCTTCTTCCACCTGAATGGTGTCCTCTGCTCCTTCTCCAGAAGCATCTCTTGTTATGTCCAGAGTTGCAAATCCAAGACCACCACGGAGCCAGCACCGATGCAAATACAAAAGGGTCTTTATTCATTCTCGACCATCAGTGATGCAGCAGTGTTGGAATGAGAGCCCCGAACTCTGGGGGAGTGCATAGTTATATAGAGTAAATGTGGGAAAGGGAGAAATTCTATACTTGTCTCTACCTGATTGGTTGTATCTAGGGTGGTACAAGGCTGGGTAGGGGTCGATTAGCTGCATCTAGGGTGGCGTGAGGCGGGGTAGGGGGTCAAATGGCTGCATCTAGGGTGGTGTGAGGCTGAGTAGTGGTTGGACATATGTCCGCGGGTCTTCTTTTTTTCTTTTTTTCAACTAAGGGTCAGCAAGCAGTTACAGCAGCTTAAGAGGGCTGAAGGCATTAATTTTAAAATGGCAGCACTCATACTAAGGGAGAGTTTGGAGGAAAGCTAAGTCCTGAAGAAAAACTAAGTCCCTTACATTCCCCCCTCTCTCTGGATCCTAAGGAAGGACCCAATCATGGGTCTAGAGAGGTCTCATGGGTGTGAGGAGATAAAGGCTGATATTGTTGTCTTAGAACCATAAGCTGAATAGTATTAATTCTATCTTTAACAAAAGTTATTAATCTGTTGGGTATGCATGGTCCAAAGGTAAGCAGAAGTAGCAGGATCATCAGGGGACTTATAAAGGTGGAGACTAAGGTTGTTAGCCATGGGGAATGGTTAAGTGTGGATCAAACCATCCTTGTTGCTGTTCCCGTTCCTTTTTTCTTTTAGTTAAACCCTCTCGGACCTTGGTCATAGATTCTTTGACAATTCCCTAGTGGTCCTTAAAGAAACAGCATTCTTCTCCTAGGGCTGCACATAATCCTCCTTGTTGTAAGAAAATTAAATCTAAGCCTCTCCTGTTTTGGAGAACAACTTCAGATAAAGAGGTTAAGGATTCCTGAAGGTGGGAGATGGAGATTTCTATTCTTTTGATATCTAAGTCAATGGCTGCACTTAAGCTATTATAATGGGAACTCTGCACAGCCAGGGAGGCTATTCCTGTTCCTGCTCAGGCTAGTCCAATCCCAACTACAGGTCCAAGCGTTAAAGCAGAGATGGGCTCTTTTTTAACCCGCCTGAATTCACCTGTGTACCATTGATATACTTCTTCATCAGAGTGATATGAGATTCTAGGGAGAAGTTGAACTAAAATACAAAAACCTTGGGTTTTAATTAAGACTTGTCCATGAGTGCAGGGTGTGAGGCCTGTGGAGCAAGCCCACCATCCTTCCTGAGGGGGTATGTAGTAATCTGGACTAGGAAGACTAACAGTCCGGTTACATAGAGGCCAGTACTTAGAAGGGAGATTTCCTAGGCAAAGGCCTCGCCCAAAAACTGTCTGTAAAGTTAATACCCCAGTTTTTTTGTTGCCATCTACACTTGGAGGGATCTGAAGAGGTAGTATAATTACCTAAAAAGGCTATTGCCTCGTAATAAGGAGGCTGCATGTTATAACAAAGCCAGCAGGATTGAGTTAAATTGGGCTATGTCGCATTCAGAAATCTGTAAGTTTTGAGCACAAGTTCCCAGAGTGGATGTGGTGGGGAGTTATAGTTAGGGAGTTCTTGGGTAAGGGGGATTTGAGGAACCCCCATTGGAATTTAGACTGGAGGGGTCCTGAGAGTGGGTGGCAAGAATGAGTTTGGAGGAGTTGGACGTGTGGGTGGAGGTGTGGGTGCGTTTTTCAGAAATGTGTTTGGTCCAATTGCAATAGACCGGTCCTGGACAGTAAGCCTGAGTATGAAAATATTTCCTGGATCTTTAGCTGACATGCGAGTTTTATCATACAATCTAACACCCCATGTTTTTCCTTTTGTCCAGTCTGTGGATTGCCTGCCATCTGGAGTAAATCTGATAAGTAGAGGATTACAGGGATGGTTTCTATTGGTATAACAATTGCCATATTGTTGTTTTCTTCGGACAGAGATTATATCATGAGTTTTAGCAGGGGTCCAGGTTACTGAACCCGTTGACACACAATCCCAGGATGGGCAATAAAATTGGGTGGGGTCCTAGCATTTCTTATCTCTATCATGACCTGGGCATACATAGAAGTGGTATGATCTTAATGTTATAGAATTATGCTCGACATCAGGGAGAAAGGTTTTTAAATCTACAGTAAGGTCGAGAACCATGTGTTAAGGGGGGCTATCTTTGAAGTTTGGGAAATAACGTCACCTGAGGAAATATCTATAACTTGCCAAGTTAAGTTAAAGGGTTGGTGGGAGTTAGACTTAGTATCTTGAGGGAAACATAACATGAATAATATCACTGAAAGAGAAGTGTGCGGTGCAGTCTTAGCTTTAAGGGGTTGTCCTTGTCTTGTTGGCTTTTCCATCCTGAAATGTAATCTTTGAGTATGGCAGAGGGGTCAGCAGGTTGGTCGTGGGTGTAGTGGACCTAAGGGGTGACTCCGTCAACCTTGAGTGCGGTGGGGGTTGTCAGGATCACGATGTAATGTCCCTTCCAGTGTGGCTGAAATGTTTCTTGGTGGTGTCTCCACACATAGACCCAATCGCCTTGGTGGTAGCAGTGAGGTTCCGGGGGGGGGGGGGTCCAGTCTAATAGAGGGCTTGTAGCTTAGACCAGACCTGCTTATGCATCCGTTGTAACATTTGGAGGGAGAGAAGAAGTTGTTGATCATCAAACTCAGCAAGCACCTTGGGTTTAAGGTTGAGAATGATGGGTGGAAGGGTACCAAATATAATCTCAAAAGGAGTAAGTCCCATTTTGTATGGGGAGTTACACACCTTATAAAGGGCGAAGGGGAGGAGAGTCACCCAGTCCCCGCCAGTCTCTAAGGCTAATTTGATTAAGGTCTCTTTTAAGGTTCTGTTCATTGTTTCTACCTGCCCAGAACTCTGGGGCCAGTATGCACAATGTAATTTCCAATCTGCCCAAGAACTTGTGCTATCCCTTGTGTTACCTTGGAAACGAATCCTGGTCCATTGTCTGAGCCAATCTTAACAGGGAAACCATACCTTGGCAGGATGTCTTCTAGCAGCTTCTTGGCCACTGTCTGTGCTGTCTCATGTTTGGTGGGAAATGCCTCGGTCCAACCTGAAAAAGTGTCTACAAACACTAGGAAATACCTGTACCCGTATTTTCCTGGCTTCACCTCTGTGAAGTCTACTTCCCGTAGGTGCCCGGCCTGTTTCCCCGAAATCTGGCGCCAGGGTTGGGCACATGGGCAGTAGCATTTGTCAGTTGGCAAGCCTTGCAGCTTGCCACAATTTGCTCCATTTTGGATCAAGAGTCCTTGATAGTGATGCAAGCATGCCGCACCAAGTCTGCCATTTTTCTTGTTCCCATGTGTGTAGCATGATGCATTTTAGTTAGGAAACGCCGTCCCAGTTCTTCTGGTAGGATGATGCTGCAGTCAGCGGCTCTCCACCAGCTGTCTAAGCATTGAGTCATGGGCAAATGCTTAATCTATTTTATATCTTCGTCAGTGTAGGAGGGGGTGTCTGGCAGGTTGGGGACACCCGGTTCTGGCAACGTGGTCACTAGTGCATGGTCCACAGAAAGGGCTGCCTGTCTGGCACATTGGTCAGCTAATCTATTTCCTCTGGCAACCGGGGTGTCAGATTTTTGGTAGCCCGGGCAGTGAATTATTGCCAATGCTTTGGGTAGCCATAGGGTCCGTAGGAGGTCGAGAATTTCCTCCGTATTTTTGATGGTTTTTCCTTTGGCAGTCAATAACCCCCTCTCTATATAGATGGCCCCATAAATGTGGGCAGTGGCAAAGGCGTACCTACTGTCTGTATAGACATCAAGGCGTTTATCTTTGGCCATGGTCAATGCTTTGGTTAGTGCGATCAGCTCTGCCCGCTGGGCTGAAGTCCCCGGAGCCAGTGGCTCTGCCCATATAGTCTCAGTCTCAATTGTTACAGCCACCCCCACATACCTTGCCCCATTTTGCATGAAGCTGCTTCCGTTGGTGTACCAGGTGGCATCTGCTTCTGCCAGCGGCTGATCTTGCAGGTCGGTTCTGACTCCGTGAACGTGGGCTAGGATTTCCCCACAGTCATGGCGTGGTATTTCCTAGTCCGGGTCGGGTAGGAGGGTGGCTGGATTTAGTGAGGTGGGTGTCTGGAACAGAATTCTGGCAGGGTTTAAGAGCAGCCCCTGGTAATGTGTCAAATGGGCATCACTTATCCATCTGTCTGGTGGCTGTTTGAGTACCCCTTCAATGGCATGTGGGGTGGTGACATTTAGTTCATGTCCCCAAGTTAATTTGTCTGCATCTCTGACCATGGTTGCTACCGCAGCGATGATTCACAGACAGGGGGGCCACCCAATGGCGACATTGTCCAGCAGCTTGGAAAAATAAGCTATGGGCCTTTTCCATGGACCAATATAGTGTATAAGCACTCCTTTTGCAATTCCCTTGTTTTCGTCTACGTATAGGTAGAAGGGTTTGGTTAAATCAAGGAGCCCCAGTGCAGGTGCGGAAAGTAAGGCCTGCTTAAGACTATTGAAAGAGTTTTCCCTGGTTTCCATCCATGTAAACCCCTGTTTTTCTTTGGTGGCCTCATAAAGGGGTTTAGTTATTTACGCAAAACCCGGGATCCACAATCGGCAGTATCCTGCAGATCCTAGGAACTCACGCACTTGGCGGACATTTTGAGGGCGCGGTATTCTCAATACAGTTTCCTTTCTTGCCTCTGTGAGCCATCTCTGACCCCCTCTTAATTTATAGCCCAAATAGCTTACCTTAGTTTTGCAGATTTGGGCCTTTTTGGCTGAGGCTCGGTAGCCTAGGGCTCCTAATGTAGAAAGCAAGTCCTTGGTGGCCTGTAGGCATGTCTCCTGATCTTCAGTGGCTACTAGAATATCATCTACATACTGCAAAAGAGTTAATTCTGGGTGGTTAGATCAGAACTCACTTAGATCTTCATGTAGGGCTTCATTGAAGATGGTGGGCGAGTTCTTGAATCCTTGAGGGAGTCTGGTCCAGGTGAGCTGGCCATTAATTCCTTTCTCCGGGTCTGCCCACTCGAAAACGAAGATGTTTTGGCTCTTAGGTGCTAGAGGCAAGCTGAAGAAAGCATCTTTTAAATCTAGAACTGTATACCAGGTTCAGGTAGGGGGCAATGAGCTGAGGAGGGTGTACGGATTTGGGACTGTTCGGTGTACATCTGTCACCCACTTGTTTACCTCATGCAAATCTTGGACTGGCCGACATTCAGTTGAATTTGGTTTTCGGACTGGCAATAGGGGAGTATTTCATGCCGACTGGCAGGGTTTTAACATGCCTAATTCGAGCAGTCTCCTGATGTGGGGAGTGATCCAAACTTTTGCCTCAAGTGGCATCGGGTATTGTCGGACCCTGACTGGATCTGCACCTGGTTTTAATTCTATGAATAGTGCCGGCCTATGTTGAGCCAGGCCCACTCCCCCTGTTTCAGCCCAGGCCTGAGGAAATGTCTGCAGCCAATATTCTAGGTTGGGCATTGGTGATGAGGGTGCCTGGTGCAGGCGGTACTCATCTTTGAGGTTTATAGTAAGCACCTGTATTGGATGTCCCTCTTTGTTTAGAATTTTTGTCCCTTTTGGGTGGAAGCTGATTTGTGCCCCTACCTTAGTGAGCAATTCTTGGCCTAATAAGGAGTAGGGGCATTCTTGGATGACCATGAACAAGTGAGACACCCAGCCCACGCTGAGGTCCACTGTTCTTCAGGTAGTCCATGAATATTGTTTCATCCCTGTAGCTCCCTGTACCCATGAGGTCTTATCTGCCAATTTTCCTTGGGGTTGTAATAAGACGGAGTGCTGAGCTCTGGTGTTCACAAGGGAATTTAGAGGTTGCCCCTCCACTTTTAAAGTTACCCTGGGCTCGGGGAGGGGTCCCGAACCCCGTCGCCCCTAGTGATCAATGTCCTCGGTGCCCAGGATAGTAACGGGGTCTTTTTAGGTTTCTTGTTAGGACAATCTCTGACCCAGTAACCCTCTCTTTGCAGAATGCACATTGGTTCTTGTTTAACTTAGGGCGGTTCCCTCGGGTGGAGTCTTCCTTACCTTGTCCAGTGGCCATTTTCTTAAGATGTCTCTGTCGTTCCTGTGGGCTATCTGCAGTCGTAGCCAGCAGTATCTTAGCCAAGTTTCAAGTTTGGCAGTCGTTTATTCTTGCCTGTTGTTCCTCTGGGCTCTCTCGGTTGTTAAACACTCTTCCTGCCACAACTACCAGATCATGTACGCTCTTTTCTCCTAATCTTTCTACTTTTTGCAATTTTCTTTTTATATTGGGAGCAGCTTGGTTAACAAAAGCCATAACTATAGCGGCTTTACTTTCTAGAGTTTCAGATCCGTGGGGGAGTACTGTCTGAATGCCTCCATGATCCTTTCTAGAAATGTTGCTGGACTTTCATCCTTACCTTGTTGAATAGTATACACCTTAGCCAAATTAGTGGGCTTTCGTGCAGCCGCCCTGAGACCAGCCAACAGAGTCTGTCGGTAAACCTGGAGTCTCTCCTTACCTTCTGCTGAATTGTAGTCCCAGTTTGGATGAGAGAGAGAAAAATTGGCATTTATAAGATCTGGATTCTGGGTGGGCTGTCTGTCATCTCCCAAGACTGACTTTCAGGCTTCCACCTGATCCTTTCTCTCTCTTCAGTGGTAAAGAGGACCTGTAAGAGCTGTTGACAATCATCCCAAGTGGGCTGATGGGTAAAAAGAACAGTATCTAAAAGGCTAATAAGATCTTTGGGGTTTTCTGATAATTTAGCATTCTGAGTTCTCCAGTTATAGAGGTCACTAGTGGAGAACAGCCAATAATGCATTGGCTGTTCTCCTGCCTCTTCCCGGGGCCCCGCAGCATGCAAGGGGAGGACAGTTGTGTCAGCAGGCCCTTGTTTGGGGGCTGCTTGATTGACCCGGCCCGTGTCCCTGCCGCAGGTCCACACACAGGCATTCTTTCTTCTGCAACAGGAGCTGGATCCTCCACATCAGGGTTGGCTACTTCTGCCAGTGGGTCTGTTGGAGGAAGCTGATAGGGTGGTGGAAAAATTAATTCCTCTGAGACGGTGTCCTGCAAGATCGGGTAGAGAGAGGGTTTTGGCTCTTTAGGTTCCAAGTCTTTCTGAGACTTTAGAACTGGATCCTGTAGAGCCAAGATTTTGGGCGTGGGACCTGCCCTGGGTGGAAGGAAAGGTTTAAGCCATGGGGGAGGGTTTTCAATCAGGTCCTGCCAGACCAAGTCATAGGGAATTTGGTCTGGATGGCCATGGGTCCACTTTTTGAAAATGACATCTTTAACCTGTAAAAGAGTGGTTAGATCAAATGTTCCCTTTGGCGGCCAGCCCACGTTAAAGGATGGCCACTCGGAGGTGCAGAAAATTTGAAATTTTCCCTTCCTGATATCCGTGCTCAAATTGCAAGCTCTCTCCCCAATGTCTGAAAAATGGTCAGTCATGAGAGATAGAGGGGTCGTCTGCATCTCTCCCATCTCCTCTGTCAACACTAAGACCAAGACAATCACGACAAACAACAAACAGGCGCCTGCAGAGAAAAACGCCGTGGCCGCGGAGACAAAGCCGAAAGTAATTGACGGTCTGCCTGACTGCAGCTGCAGCCAACTTCCCTCGCAGATGAGGATTTCGTCTCAGGGTGGGGGCAAGACCCCAGGTCGGCAACCTGCCAGCGTGTCCGCCTAAGTCAATGCCGACCTTGATACAGTTTGGAGCTCCTAAAGGTTTATACAGATTGGAACTTCCCGTTCCTACAGATTACAGGCTTGTTCGCGAAAAAAGACAACGAAATGAAACACAGATAGATAGACAGAAAGTTGAGTGCACTCACCAGCAGCACCGGGCGCTCCGGGTTGGAAATCCTTGGGGGTCTCTGGGATCTTTTAGGAGCCTCCCAAAAGTTATGCCCAGAGTTGCAAATCCCAGAAGACCACCAAGGAGCCAACACCAATGCAAATACAAAAGGGTCTTTATTCAGACTCGAGTCCGGACTCTCGACCGTCACTGATGCAGCAGTGTTGGAATGAGAGCCCCGAACTCTGGGGGAGTGCATAGTTATATAGAGTAAATGTGGGAAAGGGAGAAATTCTATACTTGTCTCTACCTGATTGGTTGTATCTAGGGTGGTACAAGGCTGGGTAGGGGTCGATTAGCTGCATCTAGGGCGGCGTGAGGCTGGCTAGGCGGTCGACTGGCTGCATCTAGGGTGGTGTGAGGCTGTGTAGGGGCTGGACATATGTCCATGGGTCTTCTTTTTTTTCTTTTTTTCAGCTAAGGGTCAGCAAGCGGTTATAGCAGCTTAAGCGGGCTGAAGGTATTAATTTTAAAATGGCAGCACTTATACTAAGGGAGGGTTTGGAGGAAAGCTAAG
Source organism: Cynopterus sphinx (assembly GCA_030015415.1). Taxonomy (NCBI): domain Eukaryota; kingdom Metazoa; phylum Chordata; class Mammalia; order Chiroptera; family Pteropodidae; genus Cynopterus; species Cynopterus sphinx. The sequence continues at coordinate 113,226 of JAKZJJ010000066.1, read as the reverse complement.
TCCTGAAGAAAAACTAAGTCCCTTTCACCCCTCATTTAGATAGTTGCAGTGAAGAGAACAACTGTGCATGGCCAGAGTCATCTACAGTAGGAAAGCACCCATGTGGGGGTTGTCCATAGCAGAACCAGACCTCACAGGGATCCTCCAGCATGTTGGGCACAGCCCTTCTGACCCCCAGCCCAGTTTGCTGCCTGGCCCACTCAGGGTGGCTCAACTCAATGCAAAGGCAGTCAGGAGCCAGGGAGATGCTCTGAGAGAAGGCATGAAGAATTGGAGGGAGATATTACAGACGAGGACAATTCTAGGACCTCAAGTATATAGAGATGACCAGGGCTCTTCACATGAGAATCAAAAAAGAGAGAGGGAGGGGCTGGGGAAGAGTAAAAAAAATTGATGGATAAGAGAAAGAAGAAAAATTAAAGAGGAAATAACTTACATGTAGATGTTGCTTTCAGTGACGGAGTCTTCAAAATTCACAAAACGTTCCTTAAGTTACATTGGCAGTAATGATGTTGTGGTGGCCGCTGGAATGGAAAGTGGAGAGTTAAGAGTAAAGGTAAGAACTCCGCGTGCTGCTTCCAGCAGCATAAACAAAGCCTATGCTCCTCCCCAAGGCCTCGAGCAATTCACCTCTGCAATGAAGAGCTCTCAGGTCTGTGGGACCCCTGTCAGCCTTTGACTTCTGTAAGTGATAACAGGAAGCCATGCCTGTGTCACCTTTTTCCTCTAAGAAGTCAGTCATGGTTCCAATGACACATTGGCTTATTTCCCTCAGGACTTCTCTTCCTCTTCTCTTTTTCTAATTAGAGTCTGTTTCCTAACTCCTTCTCCAAATACATGGTTCTTTAATATGGGACCATTAAAACGATGATCATGGGTTCATTGACACCATCACTAATCAATCAGTGGATCAAGGAATCAACCTATTGAGACCCAAAGAGTACCTATCATGAGTCTGGGTTGTGCTGGGTTCTGTGGGAGAAATTGACAATCAACTCCACATAACAAGTGACTTTCCTGTGCCTAGTATGAGCTTAATTGGGTAATATGTAATTTCTGCCACAGACCCATAAATCTTTCAGCCCCTTAGAAAGGATCAAAATAAAATCTAAGGTAAGGTCACAGTCTCAAATTTTCTAGCTCTGTAGGTAAAGTCATGGGGTTTATACAGCACGTGTGGCCACATAAATCACATAAATACGTTCGCTGCCAGGGTTGACCAGGTGTTCTGGAATACTTGAAAGGGCAGGAACACTGGGCCAACCTCAGACAAGTTCACAGGGTGGTAATTTTGGGGGAATGGGGGTGGGGCAGCTCTACTGAAGGTTGTGGTGTGTTGTCAGGGGAGCAGTGACCCCCGCAGCTCAGAGGTCCTTTCCCAATCAGGTCAGTCCCACGAGACCAGGTCCCTGAGGCCATGGCAATGAACATGTGAGGTAGGTGCGCAGCCCCTTCACACAGTCCTCTGGAACTCCTTATAGCCTTCAAGGTCTTGGGGGGCAAATGGATACAGGCCTCTCTCAGTTGGAGGCAAATGCAGGTCTTGTTCTGAGTCCCAGGATTTGGGATTTGGGTGAGGAGTGGAGGCAAGAATTGTGGTTCAAAGTGCTTCCCACCTTCTCTCTCCAGAACGAAATGGGAACATGTGCAGGAACCTGAGAAGAAACACTCTCTATGGTGCAACCACTGTGAGTGTTCTTTATACCAAGGAACACACACTCATCCTCAGAGTGATGGTTTGACTGAGAACTGGAATGAGCAAAGAAAGCTTTGGTTATTTCAAAAGGCTGGAGGTATAGGCATCATGGGCTTGCTTATAAGCCTTCACAAGTGCTTGCACACACCCACTTAAGGGCCCACCACCCAGATAAACTCCCCTGGCTCCTCTGGTGGATGTGTGGGTGAGGGGCTGGGAGAAGGGGCTGGTATAATTCTGCCATTCTTTCCAATGTAGGAAAACGACAGTATGAATATATAGTTTTCATTCTTCCACATGTCACTACAATATTTATTTTTTCCTGCCTGAGGCTGTAGTCTCAGATTGGGCTGCAAGTACAATAGTCAGGGGCACACATGCTTTCTAGGCAAGAAACTGTAACTACACTTTTATACTTTCCTGTTAGAATTTTGTGGGCCTCGACTGAGTGGGTTGTGCATTTACTCTATTTGGCAAACACGGTGTTATCCATGGTGTACTCCTACCGCCTAGTGGTGACGTTGCCTATTAGCCTGTGAAAGGAGAGACATGAGGGCATACGAGCTGAGGGTGAAGCAAAGAATCCACAGGTTTATGCAATGAGGAAATCCAATATTCTACACTAAAGGCTTTCATAAATGGGCTTCTGTGACCTGCAGGAGTCTATTAGGGGAAGAATGTCTCCTGTTTCTTCCTCTCCATCCTCAGGGCTTACTCAGCACCAGGCATACAGTACGTGCTCAGGTTGCTGAAGAAACCGGGCATCATCTTGGGGACTGTTGAGCTATAGGCCCAGAGAGCCAGAACAGGCTCCCACAATAACATCTTAAACTCACAGGCAAGACCTCCTTCCTGTGGAGGTGGCTCCACCATGGGATTACATGGTGTTGTTAATTACAATTCTTGGTCCATTCATCTCTAACTTGTGCCAAAGAAACAAAGTTACAAAGCTCCTACCACCTGATTCTGCTTCACAATATATAACTATTACAGAAATGCTCAGTGGAGATGTTCTGACCCCATTTTATTGAATATCACATGTTAGTGGATGAATGTTGAAGAAATGGTTCTTTGACTCCCCACCTGCATATTTGTGCCAGTAATCTATTGCTTATAACAAACCATCCCAAAGTGTAGTGTCTTAGTACAGCAGCAGTTCACCCTACCGGGCATTAGTCTCGGCTAGTGGGGTCCATTTCATATCTGAGGTCAGCTGGCCCGTCAGCTCATGGGCTAGGATGGCTCTCTCATTTATAGGATTGGGCTGTGGTGATGAGGTGTGACTGGGCCCTAGGACCGTAATTATCCAGTAGGCCAGCCGGGGCTTATTCACATGGCAGTTGGGACCTGAGTGTAAAGAGAGAGCAAGCTCCACAAACAAGTACTTTTCACACTCATGAGCGTACATTTTATATGCTTCATGTTAACTAACATCCTAGTGGCCAAAGCAAGTCATATGACCAAGGCTGAGTCAGGGCAACACCACAGGCCATGGCTAGATGAAAGAAAGAAGTGGTGGCCATTTTTGCAATCTCTCACAGTATGCCCCCTTAGAGTTCTTAAAATGACCAAAAGAGAGGTGACTAACTACCTTCTGAGTAGCAATGTAATTAAAAGCAATGATCTGCATACAGAGGGAATCAAAGCATGTTTATGAACAATTGTCATTTTTATTCTTTAGCTTCAGAGTTGAAATAATTCCTCTGAGGTCTTACCGCCACATAGTGGCAGAGTTAGAGTGTGCACCCAGGCTGTCTGAGTCTGAAGGTCAAGCTCACAGCTGCTGTCGTCTGATGGCTTGCCAGCACGTGTCTTTTAGTTCCATCATTAACAAGGACTTATGAAATGTTTAATTCAGATCGCAAACACTGTTTCTCCCATCTAGCCCTTCTCCGCATTGTTCTGAGACAAGAGGACAGTCAGGCCTCATTTTGTAAAAGCCAGGTTACTGTCCTGCTTCAAATCTATAGCACACGGTCAGGCAGTCAAGCCCAGGCACAAAGAAGAAACCAGAGATACTTTGTTTAAATCCATCATCCACCCACACTGGGAATGACCACGTTTAGAGTATCCATTTCCACCTTCTTTAGGCTGTAATGAGGCATTACAACCCCCTTCTGGCAGGGGTTGCTAGACAGCTTTTGGTGGTTTCAGAGAAGCCCACGTAGGAACTCAGGCTTCCACCACTGCTGGATACTCAAGAAGTCAGTCCTTTACTCCTTATTGTCAGTCGAGTTTGTGGAGAATGGACATCTATCCTCCACCCAGCAGTAATGAGGAGGTCCAAAATCTCCCCAGTGGGGTGGGGACAGGGCAGACATTCAGCACCACCTAGCAGCAATGAGGACACGCTTCCTACCAATAGTTTCAGTAGAGGTCATGAGGAAGCACTAACGAGGCACTCATAATGACTCCTTGAGCAGCATCAGCAATTCCAGCTCATGGTTCTTTGAAGTTAATAAAATTGACAAACTCCTAGCTAGACTCACTAAAGAAAAAAGAGAAGGGTCACAAATATAAAGAATCAGGGATAAAAGCGGGAAATTATGACAGACACCGCAGATATACAAAGGATCTTACAAGAATACTATAAAAAATATATAACACCACATTTAATAACCTAGAAGAAATGGATCAGTACTTAAAAAATACAACCTTCCTAGATTGAATCTAGATGAAATGGAAAATCTAAAGAGACCATTCAGTGGTATGGAAATTTTAAAAAATCATCAAAAACCTACCAAAAGTAGAAGCCCAGGACCAGATGGCTTCACCAGTGAATTCTACCAAACATTCAAAGAAGATATAATACCTATTCTCCTCAAACACTTCCAAAAACTCGAATAGCAGGCAAACCTACCCAACTCATTTTATGAGGCCAAAATTATGTTCATACTGAACTAGTAAAGATAAAGTAAAAAAAAAAAAAAAAAAGAAAACTACAGACCAATATACCTCATGAATACAGAGGCAAAAGTCCTAAATAAGTTACTAACAAACTGAATATATCAACATATTCAAAATGTTATAGACCATGATCAAGTGGGCTTCATCCCAGAGGTATATAGGGATGTTTCGACATATGCTCATCAAGTACTCTGATACACCATATCAACAAATTAAAAAGTAAGAAACATATGATCATATCAAGAGATGCAGAAAAAGCCTTTGACAAGATACAGCATCCATTTATAATCAAAACACTTCACAAAATCGGAACAGAAAAAAAAGTACCTTACATAATAAAGGTCATCTATGAGAAACACTCAGCCAACATTAAAGTTAATGGTGAAAAACTAAAAACTTTGCCTCTAAGACCAGCAACAAGGCAAGGCTTTCCACTATAGCCACTCTTATTCAATATAACATTGGAGGTCCTGGTGACTACAATCAGATAAGAAAAAGATATAAAAAAGCATCCAAGTAGGAAATGAAGAAGTCAAACTCTCACTATTTTCAGATGACATGATTCTCTATATAGAAACCCCTAAAGACTCCACAAGAACACTACTAGAAACAATAAGCAAATACAGTAAACTTTCTGGGTACAAAGTCAATGTTCAAAAATCCATAGAGTGCCTATATTCTAATAATGAAGTATCAGAAAAACAGATGGAAAAAATAATTCCTTTTGCAATTGCAATAAAAGAACAAAATACCTAGGAATCTATCTAAGGAAACATCTAAAGGACTTATATATTGAAAACTATAAGACCGTATTAAAAGAAACTGAAGAAGATACAAAGAAAGGAAAGATATGCTGTATTCTTGGATTGAAAGAATCAACATAGTTAAAATGACCATATTACCTAAAGCATGATACAGATTTAATGCAATCTCCATTAAAACTCACTGGCATTTTTTAAAGAAATAGAACAAAAAATCATCAGATTTGTATGGAAGTCCAAAAGATCCCGGATTGTAAGAGCCATCCTGATGAAAAAGAACGAGGCTGGAGGCAACACTCTGCCCAACTTCAAATTATACTACAAAGTGACAGTAATCAACATAGCATGGTATTGGCAGAAAAACAGACACACAGACCAATGGAACCAAATCAAGAATCTAGCAGAAAATCATATTTATATGGGCAAATAATTTTCAACAAAAAAAAGCATAAAACCTGCAATGGAGATACGAAAGCCTCTTCGATAAATGGTGCTGGGAAAACTGGAAAGCCACGTGCAAGGGAATGAAACTAGACTGTTATCTATAACAGCACACCAAAATTAACTCAAAATGGATTAAGGACCTGGAATAAGACCTGAAACAATAAAATGTGTAGGAAAAAAATAGGAACTGAACTCATGATTCTTGGACTTAAAGAGGATTGTAAAAATATGACCTCAAAGGCAAGGGAAGTAAAAGTAAAAACAAATGAATGCGACTACATCAAACTAAAAAGCTTCTGCTCAGCAAAAGAGACCATTAACAAGGTCAAGAGACAAGCTTCTGATTAGGAAAATATGTTTGCAACATATGTCTCTGATACGGTCCTAATATCCAAAATGTACAAAAACAAATACAATTTAAGAATGATGACAACAACAAACAAACAAACAAACAAATCAAAAAATAGGCAGAGGACCTGAGCAGAAATTTCTTCCTAGAAGACATACAAATGGTCAACACATATATTAAAAAAATGCTCAACATCGCTAGCTATTAGAAATATTTAAATCAAAGCCACGATGAGATGCCAATCACGCCTGTTAGTGTAGCTATAATCAACAGGACAAGTAATAAAGAAATGTTGAAGAGGATGCAGAGAAAACGGAACCATCGTACACTACTGGTAGGACTGCGAATTGGTACAGCCACTATGGAAAACAGGACGGAGGTTCCTCCAATAACTAAGAATTGATCCTCCATATGATCCAGCAATCCCACTACAGGATATTTGCACCAAATACCTGAAAACCCATATCCAAAAGATATTTCCACACTGATGTTAATAGCAGCATTTTTCACAGTGCCCAGGATTTGCTAGAAACCGAAGTGTCCTATGATAGATGATTGGCTAAAGAACTGGATACGTATACACAATGGAATGTTACTCAGCCATAGGAAGAGGTGAAATACTGCCATTTGCAGAAATGAGGATGGACCTCCAGATAATCATGCTAACAAAAATAAGCCAGGCAGAGAAAGTTAAAAATCACATACCACTTATATTGGGATGGATATAAACCAAAACGCAACAAATGAACAGGACAAGCAAACAGAGACTCATGGGCATGGATTAAATGATAGTGGTTACCACAGTGTAGAGAGGAGTAGTGATGGCGGAGTTAGGCAGGGTAAAAACAGTCAAATATGTGGTGACAGAAAGAAATCTAATGATGGAAGGTAAACACCCAGTGTAAAAAAAAAAAAAATTATATATATATATATATATATATATATATATATATATATATATATATATATATATGCCTTACTGTTAAAGTGTACAGCTGAAACTTATTGGGTTTTGTTGACCAATGTCATCATAAATAAATGAAATTAATAATAATAACAAAGAAACTCCAGCTTAAATTGAACCTAAAAAATAAGACCCAGAGTCTCATATTAATACAGAAATGTCCAGATTTCTATCTGTGGCCTTCTTTTGGCCTTCAGAGTTAGGTGGAGGAGGCTGAGGTTGGACATGATACCTGGTCAAGTAGCTGGGACCTGAATGACATTGGCATGGCCTCTCAGGTACCTGACCCTTGGTGATCAGCAGGCGCCAGGAGAGTGTATCATGATAGGTGATATTTGTGTACACTGGATGGGAACACACATTGGTAAAAAGAGCAGGTACACACCTTTTGACAAATCTGGAATATCTTTGTACTGATTACAACCTAAAGGTACATTAAAGCCTAAAATCTTTAATAGATATGTGCCTGGGAAATATTGCTGCACACAGTATTGAATTTTTAAGTTTAACAGTGTTTTCAATTAGAAGTTTCATTTCATTGTTTTGTGCATCCAACATTATCAGTAGACATTGATGTAACTTATGCAGTCCAACAGAGAAGTAGTGATGGGACTATGATGGGACCCATACAAAGAGAAAAAGACTAAGGACTAAGCGCAGAGTCATGCCACTGCAAAGTGAACACGAAGAGGACCCTGCAGATGTATTAAATTAAGGCAATGCACTGAAAAACTGCTTTGAGCACTCACTGGATGATGGGGCGCTCCACAGAATTCCAGAAGGGTAGTCTGTTTTGAGACTACTGGAAAGCCTTGGACTGTGTCGATCATGAAAACCTATAGGTTGCTCTGGAACAACTGGGTGTGCCTCAGCACTCGATGGTCCTGATACGTGACCTGTGTTGTATAAAGGTAGCCGCTGTCAGGATACAACATGGAGACACGAGATCATTTCCTATAGGCAGACATGTCAGACATGGGTGCATTCTATCTGCCTATTTGTTAGTCTGTATGCAGAACGGATCCTACAATTGTGTGGATTAGACTAAGAGGAAGGTGTCAAAATTGGTGACAGATAGAGAAATGTCTTAACATGCAGATGACTCCATCTTACTAGGAGAATGTAGCAGTAACAGGACACAATTTCTATGAAATTACAAGAATAGTGTGCAAAACCAAAGTAGCATTTGAACATCAAGATGATAAAATCATGACTACAAAACAAATACACCACATTCACATGGACAATGAAAATAGTGAAATGGCTCAAGGTGTCATTGACCTTGTTTCTGTTATCAGTTCAACTGGAGACTGCAGCCAAAAATCAAGAGAAAACTGAGACTTGGAAGAGTGGCAGTGGAAGGATTAGGAAAGATCTCCACAAACAAGGATGTGTCTTTAGAGACCAACGACAACCGTACAATCTTATCCCCAACCACTCTCTTCTGATATGAAAGCTGGCCTTTGAAAATGGCTGAGTGGAAAAAGGAAATGATTCATTCCTAATACATCACGGGTGGAAAGCTCTATAGATACCCAGGATTGACAGACAGACAAACGAGTGGGTTCTAGGGCAAATGGAACTTGAAACAGCGATGGAGGCAGAAATGACAAAGCTGAAGCGATTCTGCTTCAGACACATCATGGAAAGTCAGAGTTCTATGGGAAAAAAATAAAACTGAAGAAAATAAAAGGCAGAAGGAAAAGAGGAATCTACGATATGGATTGACTCTGTCAAAAGAGCCACACATACAAGTCAACAGGAGCTAGGCAGGACTGTTGGGGACAAGACACTATATTCAGCATTCATTCGGAGAGTCACCAGGTATTGGTGAGAGTCAATGCATATCTCACACACCTACACACACACACACAAACACATACACACGCACACACACCCCCATCTTGATGGTTTATGTACTGTATTATATAATTTTTCAAAATGAGGTGATAGTCTTATATAAAGTGATACTAAGTATGAGGTGTATCATAGATCAGATATAGAAAAATTCAGAAATAAAAAGACAGAACTCAGAAAAACAAAATTTAAAAATCCCTGCAGAAACAAAATAGAAACTAGAAGAAACATGATGACAATCATGCATAGATTTTTAAAAATGAGATCACTATTGAAAAAGAAATTCAGCAAAGAGATTATAAAATAGTTGGTCACAAGGATCTGAAGTTGAAGAGAATCAATAAGAAGATATCTGATATCTAACAATTTGAGTGCCTGAAAAACAAAAACAAAAGCAATGATACAAAGCAAGTATTAACAATTCAAAAGATGCAAAATGCTTTAAAATTGTTTATTAAAGAGAACACTCAGCACCCACTTGGAATAACTAACAGCAAGTGATAAGCTAGCAAAATACTGTGCTTGTTAGATAGGAAAAATCGTTTAGACATCAAGAATCACTGAGCAAATGACTTATAAGGGAAATCATTACAATTTTATCAAACTTTATCAAAAGAAATACTGTGTCAGAAGAAAATAGCGCAACATATTGAAACACTCAATGGAAGAAAGAGAGAGTCAGGAACTTGATACCAGCTAAGCCAACTTTCAGGTATAAAAGGCCCTGACATCCAAGTCATTGAAAAGATCTTGCATGATAGTGTCACAGAGGCGGCAGAATAAAGAAACCTCAAACAAAAAATCTGCAAAAGGACACTAACATAAGGATGGCTGGTAAGGACTACATTTGTAAAGATTCAATGAAAGTTGTAGGAAATAGGAAGTGATCCTGGTGTGGTCACGAGGGTGACTGTCTCACAGTAATGCATTCAGTTCCAACTCTAAGGTATTTTCCTATATCTCTGTTTCATTATATAGAAAAGAAAACTTTTAAAGCAACTAGCAAGTGATGTTATTTAACATATGAAAAACTTCTATATCAAATATACATGTGCCTAGAACTAGCACTAGATCTATACAATACAAAACTAAACTATTACTAAGGGCAACACTCTGGGAGAGCAGCAGCAGGGAAGCTGCTGTCCTTGGTCCTCACTGAAAGTCCCTGACAATGTGGAAGCTCCATCCCCTCGGAGGCCCTGGCTGAGGCCTCCAGGTCATGGCCATCACAGGTGTCAACAAGAACCTGCAACACAAACACAGGTTCTAGAATCATTGGGAAGCCACAAAAACAGATGGAGGAGCACACGTGGAGGTGGGCATGCAGGACCAAGAAGGCTCCCCAGACCTTAGAAGGTAATCTCGGGCCTCCATGCCCACGGTTCAATTTTGAGGAAGAACTCTCAGTTCTCTTCTCTTTAGGCACAGTATTCCTCACGCAGCACACAAAGTTCACAGAACGAATGAGTGATGGGGGCAGATTTTCCACATGAGAATAATAATGTGTATTCTGAGCAAGAGTGTCTGAAGACAAATACTAGACTTCTATGAAGAAATTCACAGGGAATTGATCCCAACTATCCCTGGAGTTGCCTCCTGACTCAGATATCTCCAGAACTGGTTGTGGCATGGGGCTACTCTAGGGGCCACAGGCAATAGGGATGAGACCTGCCCAGCACTCAGCCAAGGGGAGAGGAGGCATTTGGAGGCCTTCCAGCAATGAAAAGGCAGTGGGACTGAACAAAGCGGCAGCAGTGCCACATCTTGACCATTCTAAGTGAGACCTACTGAGAGGTTACATTCTATACTAAATTAATTTTTATGTCATGTTAACAAATTCTGAAGTATGTTCATCCATTAAGAAGCCAGCAAACATCATCCTGCGTGGTGATGGGATTTTTGTCCAGGTTAATTAACTGAGATATATACTTGGCAATAATGAACACACACATTCAAACTCTACAGGGTCATTAATATATACACTTATGTACCTATCCATTCATGATGTGACGGTGAGGGGCATGTATGTTAGAAAGTTGGCATCAGCAACTGTGGTCTTTACAGTAACAAGAATCAAGGGAAACACTCAAAACACCAAAAAGTCAGAAGCTATGGTACATATATACAATGGAATATTGCTCAGCCATAAGATGCGAGAGAATACTGCCATTTGTGACAACAAGGATGGACCTCAAAATAATCATGCTAAGCAAAATAAGTCTGAGAGGAAAAGCTGAAAATCACATGATATCACTTATATATGGGATATAAACCTAAAAGCAACAATGAACAGGACAAACAGAGACTCATGGACATGGACTATAAGACTAGTGGTTACCAGAGAGTAGCAGGAGAAAGGTCGATGGGATAAAAGGGGTTGTATATATGGGAGTAGGGAGAAGGTGAAGTGGAAAAACAGAATTATATATATGGTAGCTGAAGGAAACTGGACTTTGGGTGGTAAACGCACAACAGAATATACAGATTTCAAATTATATGTACACCTGAAAATGATATTAAAAACACAAAACAACACACACACACACACACACACACACACACACACACACACTCAGAATCACACCACATAGATTCACATGCCCACACTCATGCACATGAACCTATATCACTTGGAACTGGAGATCACAGCCAAAGTTCTTTACCTAGAAAATCAGTTTTCACCACCACGTCCCTGATTCTCACTGACAAAGAGAAGCTGGCATCAAAGTGGCTCTCTACAGTAAAACCAGAAAGAATACCACTCCTTTCTCAGTTTCAAGATTTTTTTCTCAGCCAATGAAGAATTCTAGAATATGTACCATCTTTAAGGGCAAGTGGAAGCACATGAAATGAAAGAACATACTAAGGGTCACATCATGCTAGGTCCTGTTTGCACAGACCTTTGCTTAACGCAGTGACATTAGAAAATCAGATGGGAGGTGTCAAAGGAATCTACCAGGAAGAACAGGACAAAACTACTCAGGTTATAGGACATGACATTTCTTGGAAAACTCTATTGTCGAGGCAGTTTTGGGTGGGCACTTATAAACTTCGCTTCTAAAAAGGAAAATCTGCCAAGATAAAAAAAATAAAAGCTCCCTCTCATACAGTTTGTACACTGCTGCTGTCATCTTTGAAGGCCCTTTAGGATCAGTTATCAGTTGGTACTAGACTCACACTCGACACTCTAACCACCAAGGAAATGTCTGTATTATCTGGATTGTACATTCCCAATTTTTCATATCTTAATTTTACTGATAAAGTAATAAAGCCCAATTTCTCTCACAAGAGAGAAGGGAGAGCTTACCTTGATGAAGGGTGTCACATTATCTGCCCTCCGACTAGAAGGCTACTTTCACATGTCCCTGGGGGTATCTGTGAGGACACAAAGTGACTGTCAGCCCTTGGTGCTGCTGCTCATGAAGGACTAGGGAGCTCTGCTGAGTGCTGACAGGGGCGAGAGTATACTAATGAGGGTGGTAGGTAAGTATGAACTGAGCTGCTGCTGGGTCCTCCTCCTTGCTCAAGAAAGAAAGGTCAAGGAGAAGAGCAGAGAAGAAATGGCTTTCTGGAAGGAACCTAATCAGTGGGAAATGCTCAAATTATCAAAGAATAAACATGACAATCGTGCAGTTTCAAAGGAAGAGGCATGACTCTTTCCACCTGTTTTGAGATTCAGCTCAATTTCCAGTGTCTCTTGAATTCCTCCAAGATCATTTCTTCCTGTATAATCCACACAAGCTATTGCTGTATTCAACAAAATGCTTCTGTAAGGCTTTTACTTAATGAAAAGCAAACTTATTGGGGACTTAACTCACTTCTATGTAAAGTATCTTATTACATTTATTCAATAAACCTTTTTCATTAAGTGAATAAAGTGAAGATATGAAAACAGTAAAATACCATTATGTAGAGCTGATGCTATCATCTGTGATAATCCCCTCCCTCTCATTTTCTTTTATACAGTGTGTGTTTGTGTGTCATTGAGTCAGTGTCTGTCTACTCTCGCATAGGCCACAGACAGTGGGAAAGTTCCTTATGTGGGAGAGGCATGGGGGCACAGTCTCTGTCTACCCTAGCTGTGCAGGAGCTTTGCAACAAGGGGGATGGGCACCAGGACACCTCCACTTTTACTGAGTTCTCACTTGCCACCATCCCTTGGGTACATGCTGACAGGTTTCCATGTTTCTGCGGTTTGCTGTAATGCAGTCTCCGATTTTTAAATCTTTGGGAAAGGGGCTAATGGGTGACCTCAGCACCAACAGGTGCTGATACACACTGTTCGTCACGAGGCCTCACACCTCTTAGAATCTCTGTGCTGACCTGCAACATGTGGACCTTATACGTGCCTTTCAGGCCAAGGACTATGCCCAAGTCTGCTGTTAAAGGCACTGACAGGTGCCCTGTGTGACCAATGAGGACATCTACCCTTGATAGGCAACATTTGGAAGCTGTGTAGACACTAGTGCTTCCAGTCATGTCCACATTTGCTGGAACTCCCTCCCTCTGTGACTAATGTCCCCGTGCCTGAGTGGTGAGTGCCAGTCAGTCGTCCAAAGCATCGACATAGGGACACATGCCTGCGTTCACATGTTGTCTCCTTTACTTAAGAGGTCAAGAGCTTGGGCCATTCATCTGTGCACTTCCCCATCTGAGGACATGGAATATTAAACAAACCTCCAGATATGGCCACAGAGGGAAGAATGACTTATATAAAGTGGTCTGTGAAGATGAGAATCTTTTTAGAAAGTGAACTTGGGTGATATGTTGTGTAAGTCGGTAAAATCCTGAAGAAACACATGCACCACTCACACACACTCACATTTATAATCACAGACACACACTCATACAAAAATTTCCTCAAACCTCAAACACACAAACCCCACCACCAAAAATCATCACGGCTGCTGGGCTCTGCAGAACTTGTTCTTCCCTGTGCAATCACTCCCTTCCACTACATCCTATACAATCACTCCCTTCCACTACACCCCAACCCTACACCCCATTCCTGGCAGGAACCCAGAATCAGGGGGGCTTCCAGATCAAACCCTACTGAGATCACCACCCAGGTTCAATTTCTGGAAGTGAGTGACTACACAATATGTACATTTTTTAAATGGTCCTTCATCCACATGTCATAAGAAAGGAAAACACTGTGAGGTTCATAATCCCCCTGGACTCTGTTCACCCAGGCCTTCTGTACTCTTGATGACTTTAGAACTCCAGGTGGAAAACAGTGCCTGAGTCAACCACCCCAAGAGAAAATGTACAGAATGGCTGTGGGAAAGGTTTGAGCTCTTCATGGAAGCTGTCTCAAGTCCCTTTGAATTGGCGATTACAAAATTCTTTTTTTCAAGGAGGAAACGGTGTTCCTGAGGATGCTGCTTCCAGTGCTCCAGTGTGAAAGGAATGCAGTCCTTTTTGAATGCTCTCTTGATTCAGCTTTCAGGTGGTCATACACCCTCACTTGAAATTCTCCCACCTAGTATATTGTCTCTATCATCTAGCAGGTATATACTCACATGTGACACTCCAATTTTATTGAAAAAGAAAGCAAGATTTTCATTTCAAAGGGTGAAAGGCCTTCTTACCTTAGAAGTAGATGGGACCTCCTCACCAGACCTCACTCTAGGAAGCTGCTCCACCATGGCGTGAGCGGGAGCTACCATAGACACAGAGTAACTGTCAGTCAATGGTGGTGAGGCTTGTGACTGCCTCAGAGAGCTCTGCTTGAGGTTGTTGTGGGGCTGAAGAATGTGAATGTGGATGATAAACACTATGGTTTGAGCTTCCACTGGGATAACCTCATAGTGGTTAAGGAAAAGACAAGGAAAGAAGCAGACAAGAAAGAGAAATAGAGCCTTTAGGCATCTAGTAAAGGAAATCTGATCCATTTAAAATCAACTAAAATGCATGCTATGTTTCAATGACAGTGTCTGATTCCTCCTGTCATTTTAAAGCCCAGCCAAATATTTTTCTTCAAATGTTAGAATCATTTCGGCATCCATGCATTAATACATTTTGCTAGTGTCTTCAGCATGTATAATATTGGATATTTGACTTTTATTGTGATGACTTTACACCATATTTAGGCTGCTTTTAATCATTTGTGACTATATCAGTCAGTAGTATTGATTACATTCACAGTGCCATGGACCCATCCCTGCTGTCTAGACTCAAACCAATTCCCCGGAAAAAATCACTCTTCCTTGACCCTCCTTCCACCTTATAATCTCTACTTTTCTGTCTCTAAAAATTGGTCCTTATTAAAAATCCCATATGAGGAGAATCATAAATTATTGTACAGGCCTAATGTCACTAAGCTCAATATTTTTTCAAAGTCTTTTCATGGTGTAGCCTATTTTAACATCTAATTTACTTTTATGCCTAAATATTATCCCACAATGTGTGCACACTGCATTTGATCCACTCATCATTTCGTAGTCTTTGGGGGTCTTTCCACCATCTGGCTAATGTGAATAATGCCTTTATGAACCAGGTTTCTGTGGGAGAGAGGCCCTGGAGGAGGAGAAGACTGAGCCACAAGGAGTCCAAATCTATCATGCAGTCTCCAGCTCCTACCTTTCAGTATCTGACTTCACATACAAAACTTCCCTCCGATCACAGCTCCTCAGAGGACAGGAATGTCCCAAACTGTGGCCATCCTTCCCCTGCTTCGGTCCACTCCAACTGTCTCACTCTGAGCCTTCTCTGTAACAAGGGACCACTCTGAGTCACCAGTGGTCTGGGTGATTCCCAAGCCAACTCAGAACATCCTGGACCAAGAGCATAGGACAACATTCTGAAACTTAGCTCCCCTGTCATGACCAAACCTGTCATGACCCATCCAGGGGGACTTGAACCAGCTAAACATGCCATGAGCCTCATTCTCGGCCAGGCGATTGCAGTTGGACTCACAAAGTTCTCTAACTTTGGTCTCAACAATCTCTGGTGCATTAACAAAGAAACAACATTCTTGATTTGAAAACTGACAGGTTCCCCCTTGATTACACAACTCTGCGTCCTTGTAGCAGGATTGATGAACATAGGTACAGTAAGAAACTGAACCTCCAACAGTAAGTCGTGTAACAGGCAGAGGGACAAGGTGCCGGAGACACAGAATGGAGGGAGAAAGAGTGGAAAATTAACAGTCTTACAGTTTTAGTATGTCGATTTCTAGAGGGTTTCCCGAGTCTCTGGAGACTGTCATTGTGACGGGGGGTGGATTTGGTCCTGAAGGGTGTGGAGGTCTGCAGACTGGGCGTGAGTGTGATGAATCCAAGTGGTGAGGCTGTCAACCTTGAGAGCGGTGGGTGTTGTCAGGATGGCAAGGTAAGATCCTTTCCAGCGAGGTTCAAGGGTCTTGCGGTTATGTCTTTTGATGAAAACCCAGATGCCTGGCTGAAAGGTATGAGGCTGTGGAGGCAGTTTGGCCTCATACAGAGTTCTTAATCTGGTCCAGGTGTCCCTATGGGCATATTGTAGGGTTTGGAGAGATCAAATAAGCAAATTGTCATCAATATCAAGATTATTAATTATTTCAGTCTGGAGAGCAGGGATTATTGGGGGAGGTCTCCTGAACGTTATTTCGAAGGGGGTCAGACCAGGTCTATAGTGGGTGTTACACACCCTGTAGAGGGCATAAGGTAGGTGAGTCACCCAGTCCCCGCCAGTCTCCTGGGCTAATTTAGTTAAGGTCTCTTTTAGGGTTCTATTCATTTTTCTACCTGACCTGAACTTTGGGGTCTATATGCACAATGTAATTTCCAATTTGCCCCAATTATAGATGCTAACCCTTGTATTACCTTGGAAGTAAAGGCTGGTCCATTGTCTGATCCTATCATAGCAGGAAAACCATACCTGGGTAGGATGTCTTCTAGAATCTTCTTAGCTACTATGATGGCAGTCTCAAGTTTGGTAGGGAAGGCTTCTACCCAACCTGAAAAAGAGTCTATAAAAACCAGTAAGTACTTACAGCCAAAAGTCCCCTTTTTAAGTTCTGCGAAATCAGTTTCCCAATAGGCACTTGGTCTGGTTCCCCACAACCTGAAACCAGGTTGTGCTGTGTTCCGCTTGGCGTTTGTCATCTGGCATGCTCAGTACTGCGCTACAATGTCTTCAATTTTGGCGTTGGCACCTTGGAACTTGATATTAGCCCACCCGATGAGGTCTTGCATCTTCTGTACACCCATATGGATAGTCCAATGGATTTTGAACAAGAGTTGTTCCCCTAGCTTTTTAAGGAGAATTATTTGTCCTGTTTTGGTGTGCCACCAACCCAGGTATTCTTTAGCTGTGGGTTGTTTTGATATCCAATCTAATTCTTCTTGGGTGTATGTGGGATTGTCAGGCAAGGTAGCGGCCCCTGGGTCTGGGAGATTGGCAGTCAAGATAACTTCAGATTGGGCTATTTCTCTAGCAGCTCGGTCTGCTAACGAGTTTCCCCTGGACACTGGTTCGTTGGCTTTCTGATGCCCCGGACAGTGCAAAATAGCTAGTTTCTTTGGTAGCCAGAGGGCAGTGAGCAAGGCCAGGATTTCATCTTTGTTCTTAATAGCTTTTCTTTCAGCAGTTAACATGCCCCGTTCTCTATATATGGCCCCATAAATATGAGCAGTAGCAAAGGCATATCTGCTGTCAGTATAAATGTTCAGAGTTTTGTCCTTCCTTAAAGTTAATGCCTTAGTTAGGGCAATGAGTTCAGCCCACTGGGCCAAAGTCCCGGGAGGCAAGGGTTCCACCCATATTACTCTTTTTTCCGAGACTACAGCCGCTCCCGCATACCTTTGGCCATTCCGGACGAAACTGCTCCCGTCAGTGTACCAGGTGCAGGCTCCATGTATGGTTTGGTCCTTTATGTCCTCTCCTACTACATGTACCTGGGCCAGGATGTCTGCGCAGTCATGGAGTGGGGCATCTAGATCCGGGTTGAGCAGAAAGGTAGCTGGGTTGAGAGTTGTAGGTGGCTGAAAAACAGTCCTGGTGGGGTTGAGGAATAGGCTTTGGTAATGAGTGAGCCTGGCATTGCTTAGCCACTGGTCAGGGGGTTGTTTAAGGATTCCCTCAATGGCATGAGGGGTAGTGATGTAGAGGGACTGTCCCAAAGTTATTTTATCTGCATCCTTAACTAGCAAGGCGGTTGCCGCTATGATGCAGAGGCAAGCAGGCCATCCTGCTGCCAAGAATCAAGTTTCTTGGAAAGGTAAGCTACAGGCCGTTTCCATGGCCCAAGCTGTTGTAGAAGGACCCTTTTGTTGTAAGAGATGCCTGCAGTCCTGGCAGGATGCCTGGTGCTTGGAGCAATAAGGTCAGTCATCAGAAGCAGGTGTGGATTTGCACACAAAGACACATTGCAGGGAGGGCACAATCGCTGACTAATTCTGAGACTTCTTGCTCTAGGGATGAGGATTGGAAAAGCATACTTGAGAAGAGATAGCTGAAAACACGGTTTTGGCCTTGAGGCTGAATGTGGGAACTGGCTGTAGTTTGTATATACTAACATGATAGTAGCTAATAAGAAACTACAAAGCAAACATTGTAAGAGAGAATAAAAAACCATGGAAACAGGGGTGGGGGATGCTAGCATTGCCATTTCTTGCCATTCCTCCTCTCCCTTATCCATGTTAGTAAATGCATTTCCAGACTCCGACTCTTCTTCCAAACCATCTCTGCAACAATTGGCGCCCAACTTGGGGCACGAAGAAGAGAGTGCGGAACTACGCTGGAAACCGAAGGGGCAAGTCTGCTCAGAGTAAGCGATACCTTCGGCAATAATTTTAGCACCAAAAGGGAATATCCGCTCAGAGAAAGCGGTACCTTTGGCATAGATTTTTAGCATAGTTTTTCTTTTTCTTGGCACAATGCCAGATCACACTGGAAGCCGAAAGGGATAAGTTCGCTCACAGGTAAGCGATACTATTGGCATTGCTTAAGCATAGGGAATTCCCAGTCAAAGGTAGATTCCCAATATATTAAGTTGTTACAACACTTATTGTTGTCTTCAGGAGTAGAGTGAAGAAAAGCCGATTTCATGAATTGTTTTTGTATGTAGATAGACATTGCCACTGGTTCAAGCCAGAGGGAAAATCTCAATTAAATGCTAAAGTGTGAAAACAAATCATAGGAGCTTTGCGGAGAGCTCTTCAACAAGAGGATTCCATCCCTGTTTCTGTTTGGTCTTTATTCACTTTAATGTCTCAGGCTTTACAGCCTCTGCAAATAACTTGGCAACACGCCAAGAAAAACTTGAACCTGTTTATGAAAATCCTATAGAAATAGAGTCTAAAAATGAGCAAAAGGAATTTACTGAGTCTTTATCTCAAGAGGAATGTGCTGGACACATTCCTCCTAATAAAGAAATGTCAGGTTTTTTTGACCCAAGTTAAAGCAATAAATCAAAGGCTGAAGCAACTGCAATTGGGGCCAACTAGAGGATATTTTCAAAAGCTCAGAAAGCCGTCTGCACCACCTGTAAATACTTTATTTAGGCCTAAGCCTTCAGTTGCTGGTCCTGTTTATTTACTTTTCCCCTTTCACCTGAGTTAACTCAGACAATAATGGATGAAGAGAGTAGTCGAGAAAATCTTCCTAGACAGACAGCTACTCCCTTTGTTAATAGAGTTCCCTATAATGAGACAGGCATTTTCCCCCCAATGATCAATTTCCTCAGGGGGTATCTATGTACAATATACTCCATTAGAACATAAATTTCTAATTAATCAATATGGTATACAGTTCACTTATGAAACAGGTCTTTTAAACAGTAAGTATAGCCACAGAACGACAATTATTAGGGTCAGATTGGGAAACTTATAAAAACTGTGTTAGAGCCAGGTCCTTATTTGCAAATGAAACCTAGTGGAGAGAGGAAGCCCAGCAGGTAGCTCTTAGAAAAGCTGCATCTAACCCTCCAGGGGCTACTCTTGAAGAGCTGACAGGTACAGGAAACTTTACTACCCTTGAGCATCAATGTCGCTCGACTGAAGAAACCTTGTTACAAGTGAAATTAATAATGTTAAGAGCTTAGTCTCCAGTTGAGCCACCTGGGAAGCATCCTCTATCCTTCACTAAAATTACACAGAGTCCTGGGGTGAGTTATACTGATTTTTGTGTCGGCCACATACGGCCGTTGTCAGGGAGGTGGCTCTTCCTGAAGTCCAAGATTTACTCTTAGAGTCTTTAGCTTATGAAAATGCAAATGCAGAGTGTCAAAGGGCTTCAAGACCCCTGAAAGCTCAAGGGGCACCTTTGGAAGAATATATTAAGGCCTGTCATGATATTGGCTCTTTGACACATCAAGTTAATCTGTTAGCAGGAGCTTTACAAAAAGGGTTTCAAAGCTCTCAAATGAAATGTTATCAATGTGGAAAATTAGGGCTCTTTCGAAGGGACTAAGGAAGAGGAAATAAAGGAGAAAAAGTGATGTATGCAAAACCCCCTTGTAGGGGACGGGCTCCTACTGAACCCTGATAGAGGTGTGGGAAAGGATTTCATTAGGCTAGTGACTATAGATTTCAAAAAGGCAGGTATAGAAACTAGTTGTTGGGAAACGGGAAGCAGGGCCCTTGCCCCCGGGGACCCAGGAAAAAACAATTTAGGGTTTTAGTTTCCTCTCAGCTCAGGTCTTCCCCATTATATGATGCAGAATTAGAACCCAACAGGCAGTGTGTTAGAGATCTAATTCATGCTTCTACAAAAAGTGCTGCCTTAGATATTCCTATACCTCAGCATTTTACTTTAATTCAGGCCGGAGGGGTGTACAAATTATCAACAAATATTTTTTAGACCTCTGCTTAAAGTAATAATAGGCTTACTAGTAGGACGAAGTAGTTATACTTCCAAGGGAATTTTTGTTCACACTAGAGTGATTAATAAAGATTGTTTGTACACTATTCTTTTACAGCCTCAGGATAGAGAAAAGTTTGCATTCACAATTCCTACTTTAAACAATGCTCAGCCTACTCAGTGATATCAATAGAAAGTATTACCCCGAGGCATGCTTAATAGTCCTACCATGTGCCAAGCATTTGTGAATATGCCTTTGCAAGAAGTAAAGGAAAACTTTCCTCAGGGACTTGTGCATCACTACATAGATAATATTCTTTTAGGGCATAAAAAGTAAGAAATATTGAAAGAAATTTTTTTATTTAGAAAAATTGCTCTAAGAAAGTATAGGCTTGAGATGGCTTCTGAGAAAATACAAGAGTTTATTCCTTATTAATATTTCGGATATAAAATTTTACAACAAAAACTACTCTTCAAAAGATAAAAATTAGACGGGATACTCTCAATACTCTTAATGATTTTCAAAAATTATTGGGCAATATTAAACGGCTTCATCCTTCCCTCAGTATCTTCACATATGCTTTAACTAATTTGTTCTCTATTTTAGAAGGGCCCACTGCATTGGATAGTCCTCGGGAACTAACAGTTTTTGCGGAAAAGGAATTTTGAATGCTGTGTTATTAAAAGACATTCTTTTACTCACAAACTTGTATTGCTCAGGTTTCATTATTGTGTGGTAAAGGTTCTTTCTTTAACTTGAAATTTAAAAACTATTAATAATTTACTTTTTCCTTTATTAGTTGATCTAAAACGTAGGACATTTTAGCAAAGAGTCGACAATAAAGTTAAAAAAAAAGAGGGGGGGTAATGACTAAACTACAAATTTCAGTGCTTTTTAAGGTAACTTTCTGTTTCAGTTTTTGTTGACCGGTCACTAGGGGTCTGTGGAGAGACTGGACACAGTCATATCTCCTGGACCATGGCCAGGCCGCAGGACGCCTCCTCCTGTGCCCTGTTGTCGGGTTCTGTTTATTGTCTCTGGTCTTGTTTAGGTTGACTCCCACTGCTATTAAGGTTGCAGGTATCACTCTG
The DNA here is from genome assembly GCA_030015415.1 of Cynopterus sphinx. Taxonomy (NCBI): domain Eukaryota; kingdom Metazoa; phylum Chordata; class Mammalia; order Chiroptera; family Pteropodidae; genus Cynopterus; species Cynopterus sphinx. The sequence goes on along the minus strand of JAKZJJ010000066.1, from coordinate 91,372 downwards.
TGGATCCATCACACCCAGGTAAAGAGAACAACACTCTGGAGAAACAGGAGACTCGGACTGCAGAGCCTCTTCCTGATCAGTGGCTCTGAGTCATGTTCTGAAGGCAGAAGAAATCCATCTGTGATCTTTGGCCCTGCTCTTGCCACCCCTGGAAGCTGGTCAGTCTATGCACAGCAGAAATCTAAGGATGCTGACACCTCACGAAAATGCCCAGCATACCCCTGAGGACTCTATTAATGCTCTCATAAGCTCGCTCTTGAGGGCAGCTACTGAGACTCAATGTAATAAATGTTTAGGGGACATCTGAATAGGTGGATGGATCCAGCAGGCCTTTACCTCATAAACCCACCAACAGGCTGCTTGTTACAACTCAGTTACCATTTGCACTTATGCTGGCAGAAGGTACTGGATGGGATGGATAAAAGCCAAATATGTAGTGAGACACATTTGCCAAGGGCCCAGCTCAGGGGCAACAGGGAGATGGGCCAGTTGGAAATACTTTGGCCATGTAGGTACCTCAGATGGAAGGGGAGTCCCAAACTATGCCTGAGCCCAGTTAGTCAAAGACACTGTACAGAGAGTAATAGAGCAGAAAAAACCTAAACAACCCCCATGGTCCAGTCCAATTTATGACTCATCTAAAAGGGCCTTAGGCCAAAAGCTAGACCTCCCCACTCTGGGAAAGAACCTCTCTGTTGACCTAGGTAAGAAGTTAGCCCATGAACTTGGTGTGACTAAATGCTGGGTTTGTGGAGGAGCGCTTATGAATGAAGATTGGTCTAGGAAGGGAACTAGCCTAAGTGCCTTTTGCCTCTTCCAGTGGAACCACATGTGGCTCAACATGAAGAGAGTTGACCCAGGACCTGGGTTCTCTCCTCAGTAGCAGTAGGGGAATTGTTTTAACTGGATAGGCCCAAGATACATTCAGTGGGTTGTAGGGACTCCCTGTAAAAGAATCCTATTTTTAAATTATACAGTCTTTAACCTGTGGCCCAAAGCTCATTCCTGGTATTTGCCAACAACACTATAACTAATACCTCCTTGTGCCACTATCCTGGCCAAAGCATGACTATCACAAACTGTGCTGTAGAGGAGAGCTTGGCTTCTAACTCCTTCCATGCCATCCCAGCTATTGACACATTCTGGGAAAACCTCAATTCCACTGGCTCCATGAGTTTGGAAGTGCCTAATGGGCTCTTCTGGATTTGTGAAAAGAGGGCTTATACTCAACTCCCAACAAATTGGAAGGAAGTTTGCACCATCGGCATCATTCAGCCTGGCTTCTTCCCCTACCCAGACTGAGGAAAAAACGAGCTAGCTGCCCCCCTATATCAAAACTTAAAGACCAAGACTGAGAGGTCATTCCAAGTAGGGGGTCAACAAATATGGGGGGGAAATGAATAGCCACCCCACCATGTTATCCAATACTATGGCCCAGCAACTTGGGCCTCAGATGGGAGCTGGGGTTACTGGATGCCCATTCATATACGTGCTTAATTGGATAATCAGGTTACAGGCCCTACTAGAGGTAAATGCTAATCAGATGGCCTTGGCCCTAGAACTCTTGGCCATGCAACAGTCCCAGATGTGTACAGCAATATATCAGAACCGTTTAGCTTTATATTACTTGCTAACACAAGAAGGGAGAGTATGAGAACGTTTAACTGATTCGATTTGGTCTCCAAATAGATGACAATGGATGGCAAAGCCATAACTGACATAGCTACTAATATTCGAAAAATTGCTCATGTACCCATCCGAAGTTGGAAAGGATGAGACCCTAGTAACCCTTTTGGAGATTGGTTCTCAGTATTTGGTGGCTTTAAGACCTTACTTGGGATAGAACTCCTCCTTCTCAGACCTGCCTCCTCCACGCATGCCTATTGCCTCTTGTTATCCGGTCAACTATCTCCCTCAAAGAGGTATAGTAGAAAGAAAAACTGCAGTGAAGGTTCTCATGCTGTGGAGGTACCCACTCCTGGCCCAAGAAGATCAAGATGACATCAAAAGGGGGAATGAAGAGGAATTTTCCACTCAAAAGCCGAACTTTACAATTAGCCCTTGTTCTGCTTCTATAGATATGCTGGCCTCATAGGCCTCCTTTTTGCTTGTTCTGTCTAGATAATGGATGTTTTGCCTAAAAGTTTCTGTTTGCAAATCTCGTGCTCTGTAACTGCCTGTAGCCCAGAGCAACTCCTGTGCTCTATAACCCATAGTAACTCCCATGCTCTGTAACCACCTTAGGACAAATTAACCAATATTCCCATGATAACTGTAAAGCTGTAACTGCATGGATAAGCCCTATGAAAACAAAGTTGAAACTGTGCTTGGGGCCCAGATCTTCAGAGTGCTAACTCCTCTGAAGCCACTGGTATAATAAACATGAATTCTCCAACTCTCCAAGTGGTGCTTGGTTTCTTGCTGGTCTGATTTTCCTACAACACTCTGAGGACTGCATGAATGTAACAGTGCAGAAAAAATGAAATGATATGAGCAATTGTAATACCCTCCATCTCTCCACATTAGTATTTAAAGTGGGTTAACTTAACTTTGTATCAAAGAGAGGCTTTAAATAGCCCAGATGTTTCTACTCATCTTCATGTTCATTGAAGAAGTTATGAGTCTCTGCTTCATAATGTAAAATTTTTCTACACTGTGATTTTAATGCTTAAAGGTGCATATTTTTAGTACAATGAATTCCTGCATATAAACCAAGTACTTCATGTGGTGTTTAGCTGAAACACCGCGAGGCTTGAGAGAATAAAAATAACTCTGCCAGACATAGGGAGAAATACTGTGTTTGTCTCCAATATAGATATCAATTTTACAAAATCACTTTTAAAAATTAATTGACTATATAAGACTAATTTAAAAATACCTCTATATGTGGTATGCAGCTCTACTCTGTTGCATTATGAAAATCTGCTTTTACACATTTCTCTTACCATTTCTTATTATATGATTGTAATATGTAGCTTAATGCCAAACATTGCTAGACACTCACTGGTACAAGATACTTCTGTGTCTGTTTGCATGCATGCATGTGCATGTGCATGTATGTGTGTGTGTGTGTGTGTTTACATAAAGTAGCAAAGTATTAAAACAATATAATTTCCTTTTGACGAATTCAGCAGTGAATTCTCAGTACTGATGCTCTGAAGCTGAAACCAGGGACCATCTACCTGAATTTGCTTGCAAAGTTTAAAAGTAGGTTTTATTCCATGCAGTTGCTTTCAACAGTAGTTACTGGAACAAAAGGGGTCCATCTGCATGTGTGCCAGTCAAAGGAAAGGTATGTGCAGCTTTGCAGCAAACAAAGTAAGGATGTATTAATGGGAGTTGAAAGTCCCAGAGACACAGACGAGCTAATGCTCTCAACAGCCTGGTCCCCAGAGTGTTGTGAGAGTACAGATTATATAGGGAAAAAGTCAGTCATCATAGAAATGCAGAGAGTTGGAAGCTTGGGTCTATATTAATGAAATAAACGAAGTTTGTGTGAGATTACAATGTGGTTACACAGTTATTTCATAAAATACAAAAAGGAGACATTGTGTGTGTTTATATGCACATGCACACGTGTACCCATGTGCACATATAAGCCCAGGCAGGCATTGTAAATGAGGTTCAGTAAAGACTGAAAATTGAGGAAATAAAAGGTTATGGAAATACAAACTATTTACTTTTGACTTTTATTAACGCTTAACTGTAATGCACCCTGATCATGTTCATTCTAAACCTAGTCCCTAGCAACAATAGCAAAAGGAAAGATTACATTAAACAATTTCAGAATATGATCAGAGGTTTCCTTAAGATCTTTAATTAGAAGGACCATTTTCTGTTAGAGCCTGGAAAGTGCAAGCTTTCATATTTATTTTGAAAAATCCACTTCCAAGGACACAGGCGCAGGTGGATCCCATGGCTTTCTGTTTGTCTTCCTGCTGTGACAACTTCAGTAGAATCATACTTTTTCTCATAACTTCTTTTATCGCCACCTATATAACACACACAAAAAAGGAAAACTACAAAGGATGACTCTGTTTTGTACATGTAACACACCTTATTTCACTCTTTTTTGAAAGAAATTTTAATATGTACGTAGAGTTTAAGTTACTAACTAAAAATTTTTCCACTAAAATGCTTCTACTGCTTCACCATTCTTAACTTAAAAAATTTGATCTTTGTAACTTTTATAACTTTTTGTTAACTTTTTACCAAATAATCTGAAAAATATAAAAGCTAATTTGGGGGGGGGAATTTATTTCTGCAGTGAAATTTTATTATTTCTCAAAGATTTTATTTTCTGAAATTAAAAAATGATTTGTGTTTTCAAGCTTCCCAAATAAAACATTAGTGACCAGGTTTAATACATTATTGGCTACCTCAAATAGTGATAAAATATGTAACAAAGTGGGTGCACTTCTTCAATGCCCACAAAGGTTCCCAAATAACACGTTAACACGTGTATTATTTATGTATTGACCTTTGCTTTTTCTCAGTGAAGAAAACAATTTTATCAAAAACAGACCATAAGTAAAAAAAAAAAAAAAAGCAAAACTAAAACTCAATCAAGATCCACTATTTTATATAAATAAAACTTAGTGAAAATCGAGCATATTGGTATTGAAGTCAAGGGATGTGGTGTGAGTAGTCAGTTGAAACCATAAGTCAGGGATTTAGCAATGTTGAATATGTAAAAAGCAAACAAGCCAGCAAACTGGTTATGGTAAATTGCACAATATCTAAATCTTGAGTGGAAATTATAAAACAGGTCTAATTAGTAAATACTATTAAAGTTATCTTAGAAATACTAAAGTGATCACTTAAGGATAAAAGATTATTAGTTTTCTTTGCATCTGTCTTCTCAAAAGAAAAAATAATTCAGCATCCTAGTATAGAAACAAAATTGTCAAAATTTAGTTTATTCGCCATAGGTTTCTTTCAAGTTGTCATTGCTCTCCCAGATACAATTTGGGGGTTTTGTATCTTCAAATCCATGTAGGAGTAGCAAATGATTCAGTTGTCCCCAGGTCCTCCAGCCTATTGGTTTAAGTTTTTAAATATCAAATAACTCAAGCTTTTAACCTATTGCCAAATCCTGTGAACTCCATACTATTTCTAAGGCCTTCCAGAAAGGAGATGAGAGTCATATAAAAGGCTATATTTTTCTCATCATTTTACTTCCTAAATTCCTTCATCCTAACTTGAGTTTTAATTACCATGCACTGTTTCATCTCCTAAATTTTCTGTTCTCTAGTTTCCTGATTTCCCATAAACATGGCCACCAATTTGGGCTTTCATTCCCCCAAAACACTATTCATTTGTGATCATTGTGCAGTATCAGTTTTTCCAAAGCTTTATGGACAGTATAGAATAATTACAGTACTCTACAGGACATGATACAAATTCAAATTGAAATGTGATTTTAAACCTCATTATCCTTTCTTACAGACAGTAATTGGCCAGGGAGCTGGAAGTCTGAAGTCAAGCCATGGGCTGGGCTGGGCTTTTTACGAAAGACCTAGCATATTAGACTTCCTTGCCTTTTTCTACTTTTGGGGATTTTCTGGAAATGCTTGGCTTTCCTTGGCTTTCAGCTGCTATCACTCCAGTCTGTGCCTCTGTCATCACATAGCCTTATCCTCTGCATGTCCAAATTCCCTGCTCTTATAAGAATATTGAGTCATTGGAGAAGGACCTATTCTGATCCAGTATGACCTCATTTTAAGTTGATTATATCTGTAAAGACTATATTTCCAAATAAGAACACTGTCATAGGTAATGGTTAGAGTGTATGTGTATTTGGGGGGAAACAAATCCACAACAGGGCTGAACAACAGATTTGAGCAGGAGGAATACAGAATTAGAAAATTTTGAAGCTAGGTGAACTGAGATGCAGTCTGATAAACAGTAAGTTAAAATGAAAGTGGGGAAGAAAAATAGCCTCAGAGACCTGAGTATGCTGTCAAGCATACCATCATATGCATAAAGCAAGCCCCAGAAAGAGAAAAGATGGGGAAAGAGACAGGGAGAATAAGTGAAGTAACAATAGCCCAAACCTTACCATATGTGATGAAAAACCCTTAATCTAAATATTCAAGAATTTCCATGCACACCAAGTAGGATCAACTCACACAAAAATAAAATGGCCGAGGAGTAAGAGAATCCTGAATGCAACAAGAGAGAAGTGACTAATCACACATGAAGGCTCCTCAATGAATTTAATATCTGAGTTTTATCAGAAACCATGGAGTTCAGAAGGCAGTGGAATGACAAAAATTCTAAAAGATAAAAATTTCTAACCAATGCTTCTCTACCTAGCAAAAATGTCCTTTGATAGTGGAGGTGACATGAAGACATTCTCAGGTAAAGATAATCTGGGATAATTCATTTCTATCCGCAGCCTGAGAAGAAATGTTAGGTGGATATTTTGAGGCTGAAATGAGAAGACGGCAGTGTAACTTGAAATCTACATGAAAAAATAAAGTTACATAGTTAAGTATAAATATAAATAAGTACATAACATGTATAGAGTATAACTCTATAAACATTTCTCTCTGATTTAAAAGAACATTACATGATATAAATATGATAAATTCATTTCAATGAGAACGCAGTATATAAAGATGTAATTTGCATGACAATACTGGCAAAAACACTATTGAAATTAATCTGGTATTAATCCAAATTAGCATGTTATAAATTAGCATATTAATTGCAACCTCCAGGGAAAGTAGTAAGAACATACTGCAGAATATATAATAAAACAAACAATATGGGAGTTAAGTTGTACACTAGAAAATCACAATAAAAACAGTATTGGACAAGTTTTACAATTAAGAGGTAAAATATATAGAAAAATGATGAAATGACAAATTTCAGTGCTACTTGATTAGTAATTAAACGTGCATGGAGTATAAATACCAATTAAGAGGTAGATATGAGCATAGTGAATAAAAAATATGATCTATAAGTTATCTACGGGTCACACTTTAAATTAAAAACATGGAAAAGTCAATAGTAAAAGGATAGAAAAATATTTGCCAAGCAAATGTCAACCAATAGAGAACTAGGCTGGCATTGTTAAGACAAACAGTATGACAATTTTATTATAGAGACATATACGGTCATTTCATAGTGACAAAAAGTTCTTTCTTCAAGGAGACAATTATAAACATTTTCCAATTAACAAGAGACCTCCAAAATACACAAAGCAAACTGATAGAATTGCAAAAAGAAACAGACCCTTCAACAATAAGAGTTTGAGGCTTCATTTCTCAACTTGTAATAGTGGAGAGAATCTGTTATTTCTTGTGATACTGACATCAGCCCTGTGGGGTGGGCAGGGGGGTTGGTTTTGACTCATTTTGTGGGTCAGAGCACTTAGATTAAGGATTTACCCAGAGTTGTAACCGCAGAACCAATCTAAAATGACCTTGCCCTGTTTTTATTGAGATGCTAAGTTGTTTTTCTGAGTTGGCAGAGCAAGCCCTTAAATCATGCAGTTGGACAGACATGCACACTAGAGAAGAAATCCACCCTCGAATAACACTTCAATGTTGCCAGGTCAAAATCCACTTAGGACTCCATACTAACCACACTCCACCCCCAATTCAAACATGTGATTCATGAAAGGTTGCGATTCCCAAGTATGTAGGCACTAGGCTCTCATGTTGAAACAATGTAATTCTAAAGAATATGCACAACTTTCTCTGCTTCTTCCTTTAAATGTAGCCCCAAAATCCTCTGTGGGAAGATAGATTTAGCCTTGCCTACTGTCTCCTTGTGGTTTAACTCAGCAATAAAAGCCTTTTCTTTTCTCAGAAGCTGCTGCTGTAGTATGGGCTTCTGTGTGTGTCTGTCACCAAGCCCTTGTTCAGTATCAGTCACAGTGATGAGTGATGGATCTGAGAAAGGGGATATAGATGGTTCCCTGGGGAAAGCAGTCTCTGAACACCTGAACATGAGATTATGTCCTGGACGCCCAAACCAAGGGCTCTCCTCACTCCCTTTCCTACATCTTCCTGTCCCAAGTTTGCTCCGGGGATGTAGCTGGTGTCCTGAGGAGGTGCCTGGCCCAAGAGAATCTCTCAAAGCCTGACCCAAATCCTGGCTCTATATTTTTTGTTTTGCTTATTTTTCATGACCATTTCAAATTTAATGGGTACACAGGTGATGTTTGTTCCTGGCTTTAAGTTTCAAGACTTGACCTAAAATACAATGCCTTTCCTCCAAGTGAAGACACCCCAGATGGGCTGGTGGATACAAACATGTGTCCACCTCCCCCTCATGTGCCCCTCCCCCACCCCAGCACATGATTCTACCAGCTGCTTTTCAGTGAGACTTCCTGGTGGTCAGGTGACTCCCAAGAGTGACCAACAGTCTGCTGGACTCCCAGCTGCCTCAGAACCCACGCCATTCCAACCAACTGCCTACCTGAGAGTTGCTCAAAGAACTAGCTTCATCTTCAACTGACCTAACTGGGAAGAGCAGTTAACACTAATTACCTGGGAAAGTGATCTGTTGGGCTGGGATTTGGTAGCTTAATAACTGAAGTCTACAGCCCCCAGGGTCTCACTGACCAAAAACATGAGCAGCCTGGACTCAGGCCTGACTGAGAGTGGGCAGTGGTTGCACTGGCTCTGAGCTGCAACCCTTCCCTGCACAAGTCTTTCCTCACCCGAGACTTGGCTGCACAAACTATTATCTAGTGACTAGACTCTACTGATCAGTGTTATTTTGTCAGCATCTTCAGTGAGAGTGGGTGGAACGCAGGGGGCATTTGTGCCTCTACTTGTCCTTCGGCCAGGCGCTCATTTTCATTCTGCTGAGCCACTGCTCAGGACACCAGCAGATTCTCTTGACCATAGATAATTTTCATGAGAATCCTTTGTTTAATTCTTTGTGATCTTTTCTCTTTCTGAGACATGATTCTAAAAATTCACTAAAAATGTAACTGTTGATACATTGCTGGCAGGAGACCAGGGGGAAGTAGGAATTCACTCTCAGGTCACACCTCCACTCTCCTTGTTTATCAGCTGCCTATGAGAGTCGGCTGAATCTTAGTTGTGCTTCGAGGAGGGGGTGTTAGTGAATGTAGTCAGCAGTAATGCAATGGCTAAATGTAGAGTCAGAGGAGAGAAAGAGCAATCGGGAGGATCGTTTTACAAGCTAAATGTCTGACCAATGTACTATATACCTGAAACAAATAGTAAAATTAAAAATAATTTTAAAAAAGAAGAAAGGTGTTGCAGTGTGGTGTCCTCTCAAAATACTCAACACGCTGTTGTGTGGGGACGTGACTTTATTTCAATGAGACAATACAGAATATCAGCACAGCACAGTGACTGAGCATGGGAGCTGGTATCTGATGACCTGTATCACACTAGAAGCCATGTGAACCTGGAAAAATCATTTTACCCCTACTTATTAGTATTATGAGGCTAAATATAAAAAATTCAGATAGAGCCTGAAGAAAAATGACTGGTCCTTTATAAGTGCTGTGTAGCCAGTCAAACACTAAATGTCTGGAAGAATAAGCAAGAAATATGGCAGTGGCTGCCTCCTGAGAGGTCACTTGGGTAGCTATTGGGGCAGTCGAGGTTTGTTTTTCATCCATACCATTGTGGCAGTTTGACCCTGCCTGTCCATTTCCTACTCAAACAAGTTAGTTCCTGACTGCCTTTCCCAGGACTCTCTGGCTGAAGTCAGTTTTCTCATAGCTTAGAAACCAATCAATATTCTCCTTCCTAATACAGAATATCTGTCACTGTAGGAATGCGGAAATACAAGATAGTATAAAACTGCCTGCTACAATCGAATCTCAGCCTTTGCATGAGAATTTGCTGAGCTGGTGCAGGCATCAATAAATGCTGCTTCCTGTCTATAGATTCAGCGTCCCGTCTCTCCGTTCGAGAATCCTGCAAAATCATGGGGGTGATGCTTTACAGCTTATGGAGAGTATCTGTTATCTTCTGTGATTCCCATGTCAGCCCTGCAGTGTGGGCAGAGAAGGGCTGCGACCAACATTTATGGTTCAGGGCCCTTAAGATTCACAATTTTAAGTGACTTGCCCATAGTTGCAACTGCTGACAGGTGACCCTGGGGCGAGAATGTCGTCAGTGCCCTGGAGACCGAGATCCCTGAACCCCCAAGGTCTCTAGATCAAACCCTGGCCTCCTGACCAAGGGCCACCCTCTTTCAACTCCCCACATCCTCCTGCTGCAAGGTGGCTGCAGGGGACAGGCAATGTCTGAGCCAAGAGAAGGGCACATGCCAGAGCTAGCCTTTACCCATGTGTTTCCATCCCTGACCCAAAAGCTGTAATGTTTTCTTGAAAGGAAGTCTCTTGAAGGACAATTGTGTCCCTTCTCCGTCAGCATCTTCATGTATCAGCACCTCAAGGTGAGCCTCCTGATGGTCTGACCAGAGGTCTGTGAGGCTCCTAATTGGCTGAGGGTCCAAGGCCTTCCCAAACTCACTGTCCACATGGCAGCTCTGACAAGTGAGCATGGCCGTCAGTGACCAGCACCGAGAACAGTCAGTGCTGATATGTGAGCACAGTAAGCTGCTGTGCCGGTGCTTTGGTGTTTTAGTAGATGAAGCTGGCAGACCCACTGTCTGCTGACTATTGATCTGAGCAACTGTCTGAGCAGCCTGTGCTAAGCGCTGCCCGACCATGGACTCTGGATGCTCTGGCTCTGAGTGTGCACCTTCCCTGCCTTCGTCATTCATCCACAAAATTAAGTTCCTACTACTGCCTCCTCCATCCCAACACTATGCAGGGGCAGTGTACAGGGTCCGGTTTCCTCAGAGAAGGATCTCTCCGTAGCCTCTGACCCCCACACGAGGACCCTCAAAGAGAACCACCAAGCCCTCCTAAGCTATGTCACCCAGTGTTCATTCTACTTAGTTAAAGGCTCTGTACCATCTCATCAGTCTCCAAGGCAGCACCCAAATTTCCAGTGATCCTGTCCACAACCACCCATGGATGTACCTCATGAAATCACAGTTTCTTACCTTTCTAAAATCTCTGGATTCAGAATCCTTCATGTTTAGCTCGTATTTTGACATCCACATTCTCAGGAGTTGACCTGTGATTCCCCTCTCCTGTCATGTCTACTGCTGGGGTGGGATCTCAATCTCTGTGAATCCATGGAACTATTCTCCCAGTATAGGAAGAATTGATGCAGTATAGGAGTGCTTCCTCGGGATTAGTCCTCTGGAGAGTGAGGACAAAGTGTTCTCTAGGAAATCTTACATTGTTTAACTTTAGGAAAATAGTTAAGACAGCCCACTTGAGAGAAGAATCAGAAATATCAATTAGGTAATACTGCAAAACTATAAAGACACAACCCTGGCGTCAAAACAGGAGTGGTGGCAATGGTTTAAAAAAAGACAAACTTATTTTCAGTCAAGCTTATCTGGCCCCTTTGAAGGAGCTGCATTTAGAAGGTCTATATGGACCTATTTCCACAACAAATAAAATTCCCATCTTAAGGTCTAGAGCAGTGAGTATCTCAGAAATTTTTGCCTTTTCCCTGTCAACTCACATAGTGAGAGTTGCAAAGGAAGGCAAGAAGGGCATCATCACATTTCCATGGTGACGGGTCATGTTGCACAACTTTCAGGGTGAATGTTGTGTGACAGTGCACAGTCTGGGTCCAACTGCTGCTATATAAACACGTGATTGTTTACATGGACAAGGGTAGGAGAGGACTCCCTTCCAGCCATCTCCTCCCTGTGTGTTCATAGTCAATGGATATTCAATGAGGAAACTTAGGGAAATCCCTTAGAGACATGTGACACTATCAGAGCTATCTGGTAGTTCAATTAATAAATCTCAAAGACATACAGAAAAGGACCCATTGTAAAGTCCAGAGGCCAAGCAGGAAGGCTACAGAAAGCAGAAGGAACACTCAGATTTTCATGTACATTCTAGAGCACCTTTTAAATTTTCTGAAGGGATGTTATTCTTATAGCTTTTAGTTTTTTAAAAAAATGTGTTTAGAACTAACCATTCAAACTAGTGGCATGAAACACCAGCCTTATTTTGCTGGTGGTCATGGGGTTGGCATTGAGACAAGGGGCAGAGGCCAGCACTGTTTCGCTCTGTGATGTTGGGTCTTAGCAGAGAAGACCCACTTGCTGGGGTAAATGGACAGCCAGGTGTTGGGATGCTCTAGAGATGACTCAGTGCCATGTCTGGAGCTGGACTTGGATGTGGCTGGGAAAGCCACAGGAGACATGCAAGAGTGGCCTGGGTGTCCTCAAAGCAGGGCAGTCTCAGGTCATCCAGATCTAATATGTGGTAGCTGAGAGCTCCACAGGGCAGTGACCTGAGAGTCCAGGAGGAAGCTCATGGCCATGTCATGCATAACCTTAGATGTCACACAGTGTGGTTTCTAAAGGCATCTGTTGTTGAAAAGGATTACTTGTGGCACCTTTGGTTAAATGAGGGGCCAGAGTCCATGTCTCCTTGGGAACAATATCAAAGAAATTGCAAACATGCTTGAAACTTTCATGTGCATAGACAAATTTTAAAATTACTCAGTAGTAGAGGTAGCCCTCCAGACTATGGGATACAAGCAATGGCGCCTTTGTTCCACAGCCAAGTGTAAGAAACACGTAGGGTGAATTTCTTCCTCTACCACCATGAGCTGTTTGAGTTTTGAATTGGTGAATAAAGGTCTAGCTATACTGATGCAGAGGCCACCCTTCACATGGGGCCACTAGATGTGTTGAAGGGGGTGGCATGGTCTGGACGATTCATAAACCAGAAGCTGGTTTCACATGGGATAAGAGCCTGGAGGTCCTTAAGGACAGGCAGGTTGAAACAGGGAGTCAGTCAGGGGGTGTTGCAATATGAAAGCACGAGGGAGTGGGGACCAGCTGGAGTGAGGAATTGGGTTGGTGATGCAGAAGTGCACACAGGAATGAAGAAGAGGTGATGATGAAGGATGAAACTTTGCAGGAGGTGCTTGGGGACCAAAGCACTTCCACTCTCTGCAAAGTGCACAGGCAGAGCTCAGCTGCCCTGGTGACAAATTCCTTGCCTGAATGAGCATCAGAGCCACCATCCTCTCTGAAGTGCCATGGGCTTCGTGTGTCAGCAGTGAACATGCACACCACCATGGGCCCAGCGATTTCATACCCAGGGGGGTTTTCTGCAGATAGACTGGCCCGGGCGATTCAAGATCTATTATCAATGCACCAGAGCTTGAGTCATGAGGTGGGGAAACACCCTAGATGCCTGTCAACAAGAAACTCAGTGAGGAAAAAAGTGACCTCGAATGATCATTAGATGTCGAGATTGGGGAAAATGCTTTAAACCTGTATATTAAAAGAACACCCTGAGCATTCAAATATGCACTTGCTAATGGCAGGCTCTATAATACATTTCTGAGTTTTCAAGAAAAAAAATTTAGTTTGTATTAAAAAGGGTAGAAAGTACATGACCTATATGACAAAAAAAAACATAGAATCTCATTAACCTTCTTGTAATAATTGGTGGATGAAGAAAATGGAGCAAGACAGCTATGTGATGAACCGTGAGCCTTGATTTTATACTCAATCATTTACCTCATGGATATAAATGTACTGACCTCCACATCAATATGCATGATATTTGATACAACTATTCCCACAGCCCCCTTCCAGAGGTATAAAAAACTTCTCCATGATAAAATTCCTACAATGGTAGAGACCTATCGACATCTGGAAAAAACTAACTTTGCACTTATTTTTCTCAATTAACACTTGGAGAGATATACAGGAGAGAAGGGGTGACCTGATGGGGGTGACTGGGGTGAGTTTCTATAATAACTCATTGATCCCTCACTTCTTTAAGGCTCTTTTCTGTTTACATGCTTTATTTTACATAAAAACATTTACAATGAAACCTGTAGTAGATAAGTCGTTTCATGGAAAATCCTTCAAAAGTAAACATAAAAAATATGTGTAAATCTAAATTTAAATCTATGCAATGGAGACATGTATTAACAGTCTGGTGCCTGAGTTGAGGCTGAGGGGAGGAATAGGGAGGAGGCCCCTCTTCCTTGGCCTGCCTGGAGCTTCCTGACACTGTGCAAACGCCATCTGTTCTGAGACTCAGGCTGAGGCCCCAGGTATAAAACAGCACAGGTATTAAAACCAGAGCTGTTAGGAGCACACGGGTCCTGGAAGCCCTGGGGAGACCAAGAGATAGATGGAGGATGGCTCTCAGGTGAGGGTGTGCAGGAACCAGAAGGCTCCTCACACTGCGCAGAAGTGACCATGGGATCTGGCTTCCCCAGAGGCCCGGTTGACAGGACAGGGAGTACTCTCAGCTGGGGATGTTGCCTCTCACCCTGAGTGTCTACAATGTCGTACAGGACCAACTGACTTGGGCACTTGGTCAGCTGCCTTCAGGTAGATGAAGGGGAGACTCTGGGACTCCAGGATAAAGAAACTGAGTCCCTCTGCCCTGAGGCCTGTGAAGTGCAGATGGTTTGATGACTTAGGTGGAAACGGTTACCCCAGCTCTCAACCTAACACTGAACATGACTCATCATGAGACTAGCACATTAAACATGGATGTAGACCTGGAGAGTTAACCTTTTCTCCTAATTATCTTTATTTTTCCCAATATCCCAATGCTTTGCCTGTGCCTTGCCTTTGGAAAGCCATGATGCTGTGGTAATAAATAAAATAAGTTTTATGGCTTAATGTGTTCCAATGTGAAAAGATGAAGGGCACTCTGGTTTAAATTGTAATTGAAGCTAATTTGTTTATCTATTTATGAATTTGGAAAGTAAAACATAAGCAATTTGTAATGGTACCTCACACTGTTTCTCTGATGAGCATTGCATTGAGTTTCTTTATACATTTTGGTCATTTCTTTGATTTATATGTATGTCAGTCTATAGATTCTTAGCCTCATTCTCTCCCAGGGCTCCAATAATGCTGAAGGGTCCCCAGCTGTGATGAAACAATGTAGTGTCCCTTACTTGGTGCTGGGACCATGCAACACACACAGGGTTGCAGAGCTGAACCAGGTGTGTTGCCTTCCTCCATGAGGAGACACCCGAGAAGACTTCCATCCTGCTCCCCATTTCCCAGAATGTCTGAGGTCAGAGAGGTCAGGCCACCCCACACTGTCTCATCATACCCAAGGATAAGGCATCCAACTCTTAATCTCCACATAAGAGATGCTTCCTCTTCATGTTGAGGGGTTCAGTAGGGCACAGCTGTGTCCTGACAGACAGGAAGTTAATAAATCTTGGAGTCTTCTTCACAGAGATTACAATATGAACTTCACACCCTGAAATTACTCCCACCACAGCCTTATAAGAACTGACAGCCCTCTCCTCCATATTAAGGAGGCAGTGAGGGATGGGTCCAGCAATCTTAGAAGCTCCCATATCTGAGCATCCACTCTCGGTAAGATGTTCTCAGGACATCCTCCATTCCCTGCACTGTGCTGTACCATCTTCTTGAACCCTTGCAGGGTTGTGCAATAGAAGCCACCCTAGAGCTCTCCTCAGTTTGGTTCCTCTGAATAAAATGACCCGTCCCAACAAAAAGGTAGGAAGCAATGAAGAACATGCACATTTATTGCCTGAATCTTTCCATCCCAAGCATTCCAAGTCACACGTGTTCTTCTGGTCCTTCTTCTGCCTGAATTGCTTCCTCTGCTCCTTCTCCTGAAGCACCTCCTAGGGAATGTTGAGAAAGCTGCAAGGAAGAAAACAAACGTGCATAATCAGAGCCATCCTGTGGGGGTTTCCAGAGCAGAACCAGTCCTCCCAGGCCCCCCACCAGCCCTTCTGACTCTCAATACAGCTCCCTTCCCAGACCACTCAGCCTGGCTCAAGATGATGCAGTGGTGCAAGAGGTCGTAAGGAGCCAGCTTGATGCTAGGAGAGAAGACATGAAGAAGTGGAGGTAGATGTTCCAGACATGGATGATTCAAAAACCTCAAGTGCCAGGATGAGATCAGGGCTCTTAGGACAAGAATCATTAAAAAAAGAGAAGGAATATCTGGGGAAGAGTCACAAAGTAGAGCTAATAAATAGAAAAAAGGAAAAAGAAATAAATTACATGCGGATGATGCACTCTGGTGGAGTCTTCAAAAAACACAAAGCATCTGTGAGGTACAAGGGTAGTAATGATGTTGAGGTGGCTGTGGGAATGGAAAGTGGAGAATAGAGAGTCGAGGTGAGAACTCTGGGCCCAGCTGCTCCCAGCAGGAAATATAAAGCCTGTTCTAAGACTCACTTTGTCCTCATCTCTACACATCTCCTCATGGCCTTGATCGCTTCAACTCTGCAATGAAGAGTGGATCTCAGGTCTACAGGGCCCCTTGTCAGACTTCAACTTTGGTGTGATGAGAAAACCATGTCTGTGTCGTCATGTTCCTATAGGAAAGCAGTCTTCATGTCTATGACGGACTGTGTAAGCTTCCACCATAGAAAACAAGAGAAAGTCTATAGTATAATGTAAAACAAATAGGAAAAATCTAAGTATTAACAATTATTGCAGTAAAGAATGGTACTGAATAGAGAACATCAACAAAGAAAATCAACATAAATCAAAAGTTTTGAAGAGACGAAAAAGTAGATAAACCTCCTGTCAGGCTACCATGGAAAATAAAATAATAAAAACAGAGCGATGAACTCATTACTAATGTAATAATGTCTTAGATCAGAAAGGAGTCACCACTCAAGACCACACAGACACTAAAAAGCTATGAAAAGGATATTTTGGGCAACTTATGATCGCAAATTCCATAGTTTAGATGAAACGAGTCGGTGCCTTGAAAGGCAGAAAGTACTATATTCAACCAAAATGAAATAAATATTCTTTGTTTGTATGTATATCAATTAAATTAATGGGATCAATAATTAATAAGCTCCAAAATAACAGAATAACACAGTGTCAGGCACAGATGGTTTCACTAGTGCATTCTGCCTCATTCTTATAAAGCAAAACACAGTTTTACAGCACTACCTTGCAATTTTGTGTCTAGGTAGTTACCCAGGTGAGTTGAAAAACTATATCCATACATAGGAAAGCTGATGATAGATTTATTCACAATGGAACACAACTGGAAACATCTAAGATGTCCTTTGAAACATGAATGAATAAATGAATTTTGGTGAATTCATTCAATAAAATATTGTCCACCGGTTTAAAAAATTTAAGAATATCTATGAAAAATATAAAGGAACCTTGAATGTATATTACTAAGTGAAAGAAGCCAGTCTGTGAAAGCTACACATTCTTTTATCCCAGCAAGATAAGATTCTGGGAAAAGTCAAATGACAGAGAAAGTGAAAGGTGAGTGATGGCCAGGAGCTCAGGAGAAAAGGGAGAGGGGTTAACAAGGGAAAAAGGAACATTTGAGGCCAGAAAAAAAAGCTGATATTACACCATAATGTTGATATGTGATATTATGCACTATTGAAACCCATGTCTTGTTTATACCCCAGAGTGAACATTCATGGAAACATTTGTTAAAAATAATGTATCTATTATTATTAAACATTTGTTAAAAATAATGTATCTATTTTTAATGTTAGATACATTAAAAATATTAAAACGAGAATTTCAAAGCCACACCAACCCCTTTCTTATGTGAAAGCTTTTACTTTCCAAATTTGAAATCAGGGAGGAGAAAATAGGATTTAAAGAAAGACAAATTAAGTGTCTGGATGAGGCACACTTGAAAGAAGAATTCCTTTCAAATAGATATCTCTAGAAAATGCAGAGAACAAGTGTGAAAAAAGGCATTCTTCCTGAAAGCCTATGATAAAAAACATTAGACAATGCTGTGAGTTTGCATACACCTCTAGTGGCATTTAATTGCCATTTTAAGTTATCAAGTATTTATACAGAGGAAGAATAAAAAGCAACATTCTGGTGGATGGCATTACAGAGAAAAATTTTCAGCATTAATATCATTTTTGTTATAGCAAAGGAGAAAATCAGTACAATATAGATTCAAAGGAATAATTTAGCTCTTAGTAAAGGTGTTCAGTGGTCCCATATCAGTCCAGGGGACAGAGCCTGGGAAAAGACCCCCAGGAAGAGGAGCATGGGTTTGTGGTCACTGCGTTCTCAAGGGCTTGGCCAGTGGTCCCTCAAAGTCTCCTCAGTGATGCAGCCCAATCATCTTCGGCTTTGTGGCTTTGTCCTTCTTTTGCAAACAGCAGGTTAAGTCATAAGCCATCCTGGGACATTCATGAAGTTCCTTAGGATCCCCTGTGACAAAGAAATAGATATATCTAAACTATCACAATACAGAGAAAATAAACTCTTATTTCAACTGACTCTGGCTGTTTCTGGGCAATGCAGTAGATCACTGTAAAAGGGGATCACAATTCCTTCTAAGAGTCAGAAAAACCCTGAGACGTAGAGACATATAAAAAATAATTGACAAACTAAAAACCTCATGTGCCTATGTAAGAAATTACTAAAAATGAAAGAGGACTAGCAGCAATCCATTACACATGCTGGATGCCACATATTGAATAAACAGTTATGTTTATTCAACACAAATAAACTGTTCCAAAAAAAAAAGACAAAATGCTTTTAACCTCAGTTAAACAATTATCTTAAAATTACACTGTGATACCACTGTAGCGAAAAACAAAACAAAACAAAACACAACAAAAGAAAGAAACATACAAAAAACAACACATCTAGGCACCAAGTCACACCTATCATTGGTAAAATTACAAAGTTTCACATCTGCTGTGTTAGTGTGACTGTGCACATGTTTTTGCTTTGGGAAAAGCATTGATCAGTACCTATGGAGAGGAATTTGACAATCTCTGGTAAAACTGCATCAGCACTCAAGCTTTAACCCCAAATCCAATAATGTAAATTCTATTCCACAGAGAGAATGGCAAAAATATGAAAAGAATAATTAACTAGGCCATGAATGGCAGTAACAAAAATTTTAGAATGTACTTTAACATCAAATGTCTAGAAAACCATCATTTAAATTAGGCAATACCTAGTAATAAATGATAATAATTGTGTAAATATAAACTGTGAGATAAAGCAAAACAGTGAGAGAAATATGTAGCCTTATTTATTTTTAAAGTGCAGAATGGCTGAACATTAATGAAGATAATTAGTTAATTTAAAATAGAAAAGAAGACATTAATTCTGAATAATAGGTTTTTATAATCTGTTTTCTAACTAGAAGGGTGTGCATGTGAGAAGAGTATGCCTATGAGAAGTTAATGAAAGAGAAAATGTAGTAGTAGTAGTAGTAGTAGTAGTAGTAGTAGTAGTAGTAGTAGTGGTAGTAGTAGCAGCAGCAGCAGTAGTGGTAGTAGTAGTAATAGTAGTAACAATAATAACAACTAAGGAACCCAAAATTAGTTTTATTTAAAAGTGTAAAAGGCAAGTCTTTGATGACATTCACCAAGAAAAATAGAAAAATCACATCAACTTTGCTTGGAAATTAAAGGAAGATATAGATACAAGGCTGTAAAGATTAAAAACAAACAAAAAAAACAATATTATGTACTGAAAAAACTTATGCCAATGTGTTTAAAAATTGTACAAATTGACACAATTCAGAAAAATATAACCCTTCCAAACTTACTCATTAAAAAAAACTCTAAATATTTCAATAGTCATTACATAAATTTAATCAGTGGTGGAGAAAAACTGTCGCTTCTGTCTCTAAGTCTCTCTTTTTTGCTGACATGCACACACGCACTCGCGCGCACCCACACAAACACACACTGACACGAGACCCTAATAATATTATTCTTAGTTAAATACCAATATTTCAGTGAGGTTGTCATTCTAACATTACTAAAACATTTCAATAGACAGATAGAAGCATCTACTTTTCAATTAGTTTTATAAGAACGTATGCTCTTATTACCAAAACCAGACAAAAATTAGTCCTAAAATGAAAGAGTTCAAGCCAGTCTCAGGGGCACTGACCTGAAAACCCACAGGAGTAGATGGCACTGACCCTTTCTCCAACTGGAAGAACAAAAAAAAACAAAACAAAAGAAAACAAAACAGAAACAAACACAAAACAACCAGAATACAGTTTGAAACACATATCTTGAACTGGTGAACATTCTTGATGGTTGTTGAAAATCTTAGGAAAATACAGAGCCATTGAGTGGCTGTTGGGAGAAATTCTCATAAAACGATGGTTAGAACTAAGTTTTAAGTACTAGACTGTTTTCTGGAGGAGGGCCTTTGCAAGGTGGGAAGATAAGTGAAGGAGCTTGGTATGTAAGAGGTAAAGTAAGAAAACATCTCTGGATGGAATGGAGTATGTATTAGGGAGACCAGTAGGAAACAAGGTTGGAAAAGAAGTTAGAACTAGATGCTTGACCACAGAAAAGACTGATTCTGTCACATTTTCTATGTGACTGGAAAGATGACAGCGTGGAATACCACAGAGGAATGAAAAACAGATGGATTGACTGACTGCTGGGCAGGCAGAGAAATACGTAAATTTCAGAGGCAACAGGTGGTCTCTGGTAGGGAAAAAGTAAGATTTTATGATTGCAGAGTGCCATAAACATGAAGCCATTTCAGAAACTGAATTAATAGAGGTTTAAGTAGCCTAAATCAAGACAGATACATAGAGCACCTTCATGAAAACCAAAGGTGAACCACATACTACATTGATAAAACCATCCTCAGCTTCCTGTTTTTTTTTTCACTTTTGTATATGCATAAATTGGTCCTCCTTGTTGTTTGAAGAACAACTGGTACAGCTAAATGAAGGCCTTATACAAGGACATGAATGATGGCTGAAGAATACAATGGTATCATTTTCATTGAATGGTTATAAACCTTTAGCACCATGAGAGTCTACAGGTCACAGAGAACAGATTTCCTAACACAGCCAGTCTCTAAAATATGCTAAACATCTGAAGTCATTTCTCTGTTTAATCTTTCTGACAATTGTTGAAATTTCTAAATAATTTAGGAAAATCTCCTACACCAGGATTTATAATTGTAATATATTTGAAGAGTTAAGTAACTACACACATTCATTCATTCATTCATTCATTCATTGCCCTCTATTTGTTACAACCTAATTGTTATTTGCTTCATCATTATTATTATTATATTTAATTTATTGGGAATTCACAATCTTAAACTCTTAGACACCATCTGAGTTCTTCTAAGCTCTATTTCTTGATCCACCCTCTTTAGATCTTTTCATTTATTCTACATGAGGTGCATTAGCAATTGATGCCCTTATCAACTCCTTCCACAAGATAGTTTAAAGAGGTTACATTCTACAAAATTATATTTTTGCCAATATAATTAAGATTTCCATGATTTGGCTGTGATTGGTTCAAGAGTATTGAAATATATGTGGTTGGACACGATTAAGAACTATCAGCCCAGAACCATCTAAAAAATTGTTCCTAGTGCCAAAGGTTTATTAATTTATACTCTATCATATGATCAATGAGCCCAGTATTTGCTTTATATAATTCCTCTACAGACTTATTTCACTAGCATTTGTAATTGGTTTGTCTATGCATTGTAGACATAACAAGCATATGCTTTCTCCCTATCGCAAAGATTCATAGTCATAGCTTCTTAAAAGTCTTAATCACTGCATTTCTAATCCTAAATCTACTTGCTTGTAAAATCTCATTTGGGGCCCCTTGAATTTTTGTCCTCATTTGCGCCAGTTCCATTCCAATTCTGCCTACATTCTCTCCTTCTTAGTTGTTTATTTCCTGTACTGCTAGGTAAAGTCACCAGTGCTTTCAAAGGATTCCTCAGGTCATTTTTGACGTTATAAGTCAATCTCAAATATTCATATCTCATATTGAATCAACAAATGTAAAACATTTGCAAAAATGGTCACACTGTCCCTGATAGAATACCGTGAGTGGAAAGAAAGTCATGGAATAGGTGGGTTTTAAAAACCTGTCCTCCCACAAATCTTAGAAACCCAAATACTTAGCAAAAATGATGGAGGGGAAGCATTCTGCATATCCTCACCTCAGTGAACATTATTCATATTAGGTAGTTTTTCTCTTCTACGGGCACAACAGTTCATCTCATTGTCCTACTATGCTTTCGCATGCTCAGTATCGGGACGTATTTTTCATTTCTGAGCCTGTTTTTCTGCATGAGGAATTTACACATCCTCAAAGCGGTCTGGACCAGATGATACATCTGTAGTGAAGTTTTTCCAATCTCTTAGGCAAAATAATTGTTCTTTCCTGGTAGCCAAAAATGCTGTAAATTTGCTTCTTAATGAGAAGTAAGTCTCTCTCTCTCTTCCTTCCTTCCTGCCCCACCTCCCCACTTCAGCATGTGTCTATTTGTGTGTGTGTGTGTGTGTGTGTGTGTGTGTGTATGTCACCCATTTTCTATTTCTTCATTTATTATTTCACTGTTGGCATGCAAAGAGTAGGCACCTAGTTTTATTTCGTTAAAGGGTTTAGTGATAATATGATAGGTTTCCTCTAGCCCACTGGGCATTGATAATATCTTAGGTTTCCTCTGGCCCACAGGGTGAATTATAATATCGCAGTTTCTTCTAGCTCTAGTGATATGTGTTGATATAATTTCATTGATCTGAGCCTCATATACAAGTTTCAGATTTAAAAAGGAACACCTTAATTATGTCCATAAGTTCAATACTCATTACTCACATGTAGATCGAGAATGAATTTGGTCATTAGGAAAATCCCAAGGGTGATCATGGGAACAGCAAAAAAGAGAATCATCGCAAAGTAGAGACAGTGTTCCCCATATATCATCTTCGCACAGTCATTGGGACAGAAGTGGTTTTCTGCTCCATCAGCAAACTCTGTGATCACAGGACCTCAAGTCCAGTGAAGGTGTTTCATTCTCCCTCTGCCTCTTTTTTTTTTTTTGAACTAGATCATGAATGGTAAATGGTCACCAGAGAATTACTGAGGCAAAGGAACCTGTAGGTACATGTGGGCATAGGAGTGAATGGCTTCTGTCCATGGTCCTCAAATGCCAATGCTTTCTGGATTCTCCGAGTGGAGGGAGACAAATACCCTCATCCAACATGGATGAGTTTCTGTGTCTGTTAACTATACACATATTTAAAACACTAATCACTTTGCAATAAACGGAACTGGGTTATGTCACACAATTTACAAAGGTTGTATTAGATATATTTTTTGCAATTCCTTTACTGTTTTGACATTTGAAGACTTTTTTCTCAGTAGATCATAGGGATGAAGGCATCTATCTGTACCTGTATTTCTGCTCAAGTAATCACATTTAAGGATAAGAGTATCAGTGAGACATGAGGACTATAAGCTTTAGATGGAGGAACACCTGAGCATGATTCCCAGCGATCTCACTAAGATTATGTGACGTGTGCAGGACACAGACATGTTAACCTCTCTGAAACATACAATGATAAGTCTTATTTTTAGAAAAAGCTAAGAGATTGAATGTCAACGTTCTATCATAACCAATTGATTAAGTACATCGAAATCATGACTAACAGATTTTGGACTCTTACTAGTCCTCATGAGAAACATGTCCTCATGTTCCTTTCACTTCAGTGAGCTCTGTGACAGCAGGACAGACTGAGAATGACTATGGGAATGAGAAGAGGGAAGCTAGAAACATGTTTCCAGCATCATCAATTTGAAGTTACTGGCAAGAAGTCAGAGCCACACCTAGTCAGAAAATTCCAAAACACTCAATGAAATGATGAGCATGGGAAGTACAGAAAGTCATTTACTGCCAGTGTGATGTAAAGTAAGTAAGATTTAAGGAACAGAGTGACTTTGATGAAGGGGTCTCCTACCACAAAGCAAAGAACACACTCCAAATGGTCACGATCAAATATTTTCAAACTCTTGAAGTTAACCAAAGCTCACAGCAAACACAAAAAAAAATTAAATCAAGAAACAAAAGATAAATTTCAGTGAGTCTGATGGTGTCATTACTGTGGTCCATCCTCTGCTTCCGAACTTGGTGGTGCCTTGAAGAAACCTGGACACACTCCGGAACAAGTAGGTGCCACTGTAGGGAACAGAAAGGACCCGATTTACCACAAAGTGTAGTTCTGTGTGCTGATGTGCCCTGTCTGTTGGTGCCCTAGAGGACCAGCTAAAGGAACTGCCTTTCTTCACCTCTACTGCCTTTCTGCCCCTCATACCTAAGGGAAAATACTCATATGACCAGCAGATGAAAGGAGTCACATTGAGATAAACACAAGAGTAACACGAAGTCTTTAGAGGAAGAATGGGAAAGAAAGCTGTAGGGCAATTCAGGGAGATTGATTCAAGAAAAATGGTGGACTTTCAGTAAAGACGGTGGGCTCACTGGAGTGTAGCCTTACCTCAGCCCCATGCCCTGCTCTGCATTCCATAGGAGACTTGCAAACTCAGAGTCAACATTCAGAGTGAAAGCAGACACTCACAGCCACACACAAGGCATCTAAATGCTTCCTCAGGGACCCATCACTATAGTCTCCGCCTCTGCAGGAGGTTGCAGGCTCTTCACTCTAAAGGCAACACAGGGCTCCTGGCTAGTCTCAGGGAGAGTGATGGGCAGTGGGGAAGCTGAACACAGTCTGATTGTCACTGTCCTGCTTGAGTAAAGTGAATTGGTCTGCGGGGGACCCTGTCTGCCAGGACAGTGCAGGCAATTGCCCCCAAATGGAGATACCCGCTGACCAGAATTCTCAAGGAAGGATTCCTCTAGCCTCTGGAGTCCCTCCAAGGTATGCGATGGGGTATGGATGGCAGTGAGTTGCAGGAGGCTTTCTTTTCCCAAAGGGAATTTTCCACCTTCCTGAAATCCACTTCTTCTGAATCCACATGCAGCCCTCCTTTAGGCAACCAAGGGGTTGTCTCATTTTAGTGAGATCAGCCCACCTACTCCTCCAGGACCGGGTGTCCTACCTAGACTCAGGCAGGTGTGCCCCATACCTGAAGGGCCCTCACACTCATGGAACTCTGCTCACAGCAGGAAAACATCCAGAGAACACTTCTCCCATACCTGAAGCCCTTCCTGTCAAATTCACCTGCCTCACATCCTGAAGTAGGAAAGTACTCATCCAGTTGAGCCCCACACTCAAGGTGTTGGACCAGCTGCCAGTGGCCATCCCTTCTTTGAGAAACTCTCCCGGGGTGCTGTGTCTCACCCCTCTCCCGAGGGTCCTCACTATATCCTCACTTCCCCCGCCTAGCCCCCTACTACTATCTTCAAGTGCACAGAAGCCTCTGCCATGTCTCTGCGGTGCTGCTGTGTGGGCATGATGGAAGGGCCCTCAGGTCGGCAGAGTGCTCAGACCAGAGCTGGGACTGCCCTCCCACCACCCTATGCCCACTGTTACCTCACACTGCAGACCAGATGCCATAGCTGGGTGAGCTGCAATCTGTGTCCCTGGCCACGGAGCCTGTAGTTCGCTCAGCTCTGGGGTTCCTGCCACCGTGGGTGTGGTCTGGGCAACAAGTGAGGCACAAACTGCTTGAGCGTGGGGCACCGCCCCTTCTGAAAGCAACCCCTGAGACACCCAGGTGCTTGAGCACAAAGATTCTACCCACCAGATGCACACCCTTGCTCGTACACCTACAGTGCCCAGGCTTCCCTGGGGACTCCCCATGCTCCCGCACAAAGCTTCATGTCCGACAACCTTATATGGGGAAATAAGGAGAATGTCATTTGTTCAATGTCTACTATGTGCCAGATTCAAAGACGTCGTGGGTGATGATGGCACACTCTCTGGGCCTCAGTTTTCTCATCTATATAATGGGTTCATTATGATTAATTCATGGGAATGTGATGAGACTTGAATGAGATATTGTGTCAAGGGCTTAACTCACACCCAGAGCACATGTGAAAGGTTACTGCTGCTGCTATTTTTAATTATTATTGTTGTTGTTACTGTTATTATCTCTGAGAGTCTCACAAGCCATACTAGCTCTCTATTCAGGAGAGATCAGGCCTTAAGGGGCTCCCTCCCCCTGCCATGCAGCTCATTGAGAGAGTGGGGTCCTCCTGGGGAGGAACCTATCACCAGGACTTCTAGGGCTGGGCAGGCAATGGACTCTGTGAGGGAAAGGCATGTTCCACCATGTTTCTGATCTATCTTTTCCCAATGAAACTCAGCTCAAGAAATACTTTTGAGTATATACTATATGCCAGTTGACTGTGCTGAGGATAGTGAAGTGAGCAAACAGTCACAAAGCACTTCCCTGTGGAGTTCGAGTTGCAGACAACAAAATAATAAGTCATGATATAGTTGGTTGGAAGAGTCTCAGAAATATAAATTAGACATGTGGTCAGACAGGGCGGGGCCAGATGGGTGGGCATTGTATTTTGAGGGAAGTTGGTTGAAGGAGGCCCCACTGAGAAGGTGACATTTGAGCATAGAGGTAAAAAAGAAAGCTTTGTGGGTTTCTGAAAAAGAGCATTTCAGGCAAAGGAAACAGCAAGTGCAAAGGCCCTGGTGTGGAAAATAACCACCACTGAGTGTGACATACAGCAATGAGGCCAATGGGGAAGAAGTAGCATGAACAAGGAGGGCAATGGTCAGCCAAGGTCTTGTAAGGCCTCTAGTCCAATTTATGGATTGGCTATCCTGCTCCTGCAGGTGCCCACTCATTCAACCTTCCTTTCAGGATAGAGGACAGCTCGGAATGTGCCCTCACCTTGCAGCATTCGTCAGTGTCATGGGGTCTTGTGCCATAAGGTACAAAAGCCAACTTTTGGTAATTTAGGCACCAGCGTATGAACTGGAAGGCTAATGGGCTCTCCCCGAGTCACGGGAACCAGGAGAAAAGGGACATGGGATGAAACCAGATAGCTGTGGAAACCCAGAAAGGGGGACTCTTGGAGATAGTCACGAGGCAAGGACAGTGTGGTTAGGGCACCACCACTCAGGTCAAAGGCACTCCGTCCGTTTGAGTTTCCCATTCCAGGAAGAGAGAATCCAATTTGACCTGGGACCTCTTGCCCATAGATAGAGTAGGGCAGTCTCAGTCACAACCTCACCACCGTACTACCTCCAGTGAGGGTGTCGTGAGTCCCCCAGGAGCCTAGAAAATGTGAAATGTTTGCTTGGTAGAAAACACAACAACAACAACAACAACAACAACAACAACAATAATGACAACAACAACAAAAACTGTATATATCAAACTATCAAGGACCTTCTATGTACAGGCCAGTGAGCTAAGGGCTTTGGGCTTTGCTTACATGATTGTAATGACTCCCCAACCCAAGCCTGGAAAGTTTTCTCACTGAGAAGGTTTTGCCCAGCTCACACAACAGCTGAGTGGCAGTCAGAATCTGACCTCAGGGCCGAAGTCATTGATCCAGTGGTTCTCTATATTTACTGAAACCCTAAAATAGCAGGAATACCTTAGAAAAGAAAGAAATAGTACACATTCCAGGAACACACTGTGAGTTCTGTGGTATGGGGAGTTCTGTCTTCCCTAGTCCAGAATTGGTGAGTTGTGGCCATGCAGGTACTTTTCACCTTGTGAGATTTTACAAGCTCACAAAGTTCTAGGAGGTGGCAAACCTAACCTTCCCCCTCTTCCCCACATTCACTTCTGATTGTTAGAAAGCTGGCCTGCACACCCTCAGGAATAGCAAATGGATGCGAGGGTTCCATTTGGAGTTGGAGAGAGTGTGTTGGCAGCTCTCTTCCTGCTGAGTGAGACGTTGAGCCATTTTAGGTGCTCTCTTCACAGGAAACACAGTGTCCAGCACATCCTCGAATCATAAACATGGTAGCCTATAGCCACCTAGAGCCCTATCCTCACAGTGTAAGCCACTGCTGCAGGATGCAGGCAAGCAACCCGGGGGCTTCAATGAAATGGGTAGCCATCCCTAGCTAGATGTACCCTGGGCATTTTCCACTGGCCTCCCCTGAGTTTCACCACCATTTATCTCCATTTTGAGGGTACAATGAAATGGCAGAATTCCCGACTTTCTGTAGGACTCTCTGAGTGTGCCAACGAGTAAGTTAGGAAGCACTGAAAAACGGGCACATTGATGTGCCTTATTCTTTTCTGCCCAGGCAAGGCAATTTCACAGTTCTTCTATTTCCTCTTCCTTCCAAACGGTATCCTCTACTCTTTCTTCCAGAGCAGCTGTCATGAAATTTATTGAATTCTGGAGGAAAAAGAACAATGATGCATATCAGAAGTATTCTCCAATTGGGGTGGTGCCCAGGGCAGCAGAGGGCCCCTCACCCACTGCAGAAGGATCCAAGCCATTCTGAATCCCATGCCACCTCCCAGCCTGGGCCACTAAGGGTTGCTCAATTCAATTCAATGTTGAGATGAAATTAAGGAGCCAGGAATACCCTAAATGAGAGAAAGTGCAGAAATAGAGAGATATATTACAGACAGTGATGATCCTAGGACCTCAAGTGCTGGCATGGGACCAGGGTCTTCAATGTGAATCACATAAAGGGCTGGGAAGACTCACAAATACAGGCTTGTGGATAGGAATGAGAGAACATGGAAAAGAAAGGAAAGAAGATATCAATTACATGTACTCTTAATGCTCCCCATGTCGCATCATCTGCGTATGGTCTTTGAGTGAACAAGTATAACAACAATGAGGGGTTATTGGGGGGCGGGGGAAATGGGAGCATTAGAGTCAAGGTGGAAACCCAGTATCCTGCTGCTCCTGGGATTATATAGCCAAACCAAGGATCCATTATTATCCTCATCTCGACACTCCTCGTCTAGTGATCCCTTGGCCCTGCTTTTCAGAGAGACACTTTGTGGCCTGGTCAATCCCAAGAAACCAGGCCAGCATTGCTGTGTGTGTGTGTGTGCCCTGTAGATTCCTGCCAGCAATGGAGGGCCCGGGAGGCAGCTGGACACAGGCTGCTCTCACATGGAAGTATTCAGCACCTCATACATGGGTGACATATGGAGGCTGAGATGAGCTCAAGGATGCTGAGCGATAGCTGTAATGCCAGAGGAATTGTTCTTTCCCTCACGCAGCTATGGGTGTTCCCTTTCTATGAGGAGATAACATGATCACAGAAGCACGAAGGTGCTTCCTTACTTTAAAAGGAAGTGCATTTACTTCATACATACCACCTGACACACAATAGATTGCTTGGTTCCAATTTTAAGAGACTAGGAGGGAGTCATTGTGTCCCTTTAAAATACATTCATCATAGGTCAGTAACAAAAGAAAACCATGATCTCCTGCATGTGATTTGCAAGGAGTGCTAACAGATCAATGCCCAAGCAGTGACATAGCTCTGGAGTAGGGGCATATAAGAACAAAACTTGTGAGAATGATAATTTTTTAATAGCAAAGAGAGGAAAAAGGATGACAAACACGCCAATCTAAAGCCTATGGAAACAATTCCTCTTCCTGTGACATCATTCAAAAAGGAAAAGAGCACATCAGACTTCTACACTCATTTCCTTATTCTTCTTTGTATTTGTCTAATGTCATGCCTCCCTTCCTCAGTTTTCCAAGCAGCAGGTGTCACTAACTGTGCCCAGGCCCCTCTCCCATGCGAACTGCTCTGTGTTTTGGTACCTGCCTGTAGAGTCTTCATCCTCACTCCTGGAATCAGAGAAGCTCTCTGATACATAATCTGTAGACAAAAAATCATGAGCATTAATACTACTAAAAAGAGTCTTACCCATTCCTTCTATTTTCCTTGAGTCTGTAGTGAATCATGGGCATCACCCTGATATTACCCAGAATTCAGGCACCTTATGGTCTCTGTTGATCATAGACCTTCACCTAGATATTGACCACAGTAACCGTCCTTCAGATCAGAGATGCTGAAGGAATCCACTTTTCCCTTTTCCCTTCCACTTGCCCATGACAGCTCTCACCTCCAATATTACCAACTTGAGATTCCAACTGTTTCATTCAAACAAGAATGAGACTAGTAGGATTGACCAATTGACATTTTAATGTATTTCAGTTCACGGAATTCATTAACAAAAACCACATCGTGCCATTGGCCAGAGTTTTTTCCTATACAACCTCTTACTTTCATGACACCCAACCCTCATTCCCAGCAGTGACCCAGTATCAGGAGGCTTCCAGACCAAATTACAGAAAAGTCCCACCTCCTTCAGAACCTGGCTTTTTCCTAGCAACTGACTGATTTCATGATACATACATTTTGTTATCTGTTCACACTTCCAACTGCAGTTAGAGAAATAAAAAAAAAAAACAGTTAGGATCTCTTCATTCTGGACACTCTGCACAGGCGTTCATTTCCCTTGGTGGCCTTAGCACACCACATGGGAAACAGTGGTTAAATCAATGACCCATGAGAAAAAAATGAGGGGTGCCTTGGGGAAAGCTTAAAGCTGATAATGGAAGGTCTCTCAAGACCCTTTGCTTTGTCAATTTCAGTTTCCTTTTCAAAGAGAAAAGCTTTCTGCAGGGTAAATGCTCTCTAATGTACAGTTTGTAACTGCTGCTTTCTATTTTGAGTGCCCTCTTAAATCAGGTATCAGGGATAATAGGCTCTCACTAGACAGTCTCCTGACCTAGTAAACTGTCTCTGTCATGGAGCATATACATGTTCACATTTTCATATGCTAATTTTATTGAAAAAGTGAAAAAGAAACTTTTCCATCTCAGTGCAATAGAGCGACTTCACCTTGGTGATTTAGGGAGATCCTGCACCAGCACCTCAGGGAGAGCTAGAAAGACACAAAGTAGCTGGTATTCACTGGTGATGCTGCTCAACACATACTCTGGAAGGTTTGCAAGGTGAGTTTGTGAGGCAAGTGTGTGTGGATGTGGGCATTTAATAAGCATGAACTGAGCTGATGCAGGGCCATCGTCCTGGGTGGCTTAAGGAAGGGTAAAATACGGGGCAGAGAAGAAAAAGAAACAGAGCTTTTGGCATGAAAGGCAAAGGCAACCCAGTGTATCGAACATAATCCTAAAGGGCAAACAAAAATGCACACTATGTTTCGATGATAGAGTTTTATTAACTGCTCTTGCCCTTCATAAACCCGGCCAAGTTCCCACTTCCTTTTGGAATATTATAAGACCATCTCAGCATATGCCTTCATATGTGCTGTTACTATCTTCATCTTTAATACTAAATTTTTAACTTTGTTTTTATTGAAATATACATAATATATATATATATATATTTATTGTGGATAAGTAGGTCAATAGCTTCAGTAACATTCATTATATGTGGACCATCACTACTATCTCTACCCCAACGTGTCATCCTATCACAAGTACCCTCTGATCAGAATAGTGAATCACCCAACCACTCCCCAGTACATCCCTTGATCATCTCTACTTTCTCTCACAATGAATTTGCTTTCTTGAGGGACTTCATATAAGTGGAATCATACGGTATTTGCCCTTTTTTTGACTGCCTCATATCACCCAGTATGAATAGCATTCCATTTCAGGTAGCTATCACATTTTATTGATCCACTCATGGATCGACTTAGGGGTGGTTTCCATTATGTGAAGAATGGGGCTATGAATACTGGTGTACAGATAGCTCTGTGACCCTTTAATGATGATACATAATATTCCGGGCAAAGAATGTTGCAGCACAGAGAGAAAATGAATGTAAACTCAGGACTTTTTAAATTAATATAAATAGGTCAATATTATTTCACTAATTATAACATATGCATCATGTAATTTTAAGATGCTGTGTGGGATATGGGATCTAGGTGTATTATTTGTCACCTTTATGTTCATTCACACCTATTCGAGATAAAGAATAACTATTTTTACAGCTCTGAAGATACTTGACCAGGGAGAGATCTATTCAGCTCATGTCCAAAATCAGATAATATCTGGGCATTAGCTAGAGACCCTGATTACTATTTAAACTGAACCACATGTTGGTTTTGATAATTTTTTCCCCATAATTATAGCACTACGGATAGAATGGGTACATTTAAACAGCACTCATGCAATTGAAAAACAGCATGACTTGGAACGTAACATAATTTTCTTTTAAAATGAAAATACCAAATAATTATACCTGAATTGATGTAGTAGCCACATTTCCAGAGTACCCTCTCGAGCTGCTCTGAGGAGTGTACCCTGTGGTGTGGCTGGATGTAAACTCTCTTGATCCTCTTCTTCCTTGTTAGAAGCTGCACATACTATGGAAAGTCCTTCAGACCCTTCAATGCCCTGTTCCAAGATCTGTAATTTTAAGGTTGCTTAGTCATTAGTATTATGTGATGAGGCTACAAATGATTACATACAGGTAAAACTATGAAAATAATAAGTGACTGGTGCTATGTAATTGCTCTGTAAGTGTCTGATCACTGCATGACTCCAAGTATAACATAGACACTTGGTAACAGCTGAAACTAGCGAGGGACTGGGATAGCTCCACAGCAAGAGTGGGTGACAGGTCACTTTTATTTTTTGTGTGAGAGTGATGCCTTCCAGTTCACGGAGAGTATCTGTTGTCATCTCCTGAAATCCCCACATCAGCCTACAGCAGAGAATGCAAAGCAGGAGCTGTGACTTATAATTTATACTGGAAAGCATAGAAATATACAGAGATGAAGTGATTTTCCGAGAGACACAACACTGATGATTGTAATCTGGGACAGGAACATGAATGATATCCTGGGCATAGACATCCTGAAATTCTAAGACACCTGAGACCACTCCCCTGGTGCCTGAATGGCAAGATACCATCAGTGTCTTTGACAAATGCTCCTGCTCCCAATTTTCTGTGGGAGAGAGGTCATGTCCCAGAGTAGGAGGTGAGCCATGTGGAGTCCACCTTTGTAATGCAGATGCCACTTCCATTTTTTAGGATTTGACCACAAAACAACAGTTTCTTCTGAGCAAAGCCCCTGATAAGGACCAGGAAACCCCTCATTGTGGCCATCCTCCCCCAGTGTCTGTCGACTATCAGCTGTCTCACACTGAGTCATCCTCATGACCAGGTGACCACCCTGAATCACTCACTAGTGGTCAGGGTGATGCCCAACCCAACTCAGAACATTCTACATGCACTCCACATGACAGATTTTCTAAAACCTAGTATCTTTCATTGAAAAAACTTAGATGGGCAATTACTGTCCATGAACAGGTATACGGGCCTTTCATGTTCTTGCATTCAGGATTCTGTGAATTAAGGCTAAAACCTCCATTGTCTGCTGACTATTGGTCTAAGCAGCCTGTGCTGTGCCTGGTTGACAATGGGCAGTGGCTTCATTAGTACTCAGTGTACTGCCTCCTTGTTCATTCCTTCCTACCATAGTCCAGGGACTACAAACTGCTCATACCTTCCTACACACTGCAGTGGGATGAATTAGTCAGACACTCATGAGTTCAAACAATGACCTCAGCAAATAGTATCAAGGAATAAGGGGCCCAATGAGACGACGTAAGGATCACTCAACATTAAAGTTGCCCAAACAAGTCTGTTCACCCTAGTCAACACAGTGGGAAAGAACTCTAAAAGCCAGGAGGCAGAAATTATAATGAAGAAGCCAACCTGGAGTGAGCAGGAATATGTCCCCCTGGTGGGACCACCAATAGACCTTTGGCCTTCTTCTTGCTTTCCTCCTGGGTTCTATGGATCCACCACCATCTTCCTGTCGTGGCCACAAGTGGAATGGGTATTTGATTTCTGGGAAGATGTGTTCAGGGCACTTTTCACTTGCTTTTTCACATTGTTACAACCATTTTGTTTCCACTTTTAGACTCACAAGCAATAGAAGAAACTCCAGTATTTTGTATTGTGGTTTTATGCAAACTGACACAAGTAAGTTAGGAAACAATAGAGAACGGGCACACTTTTTTAACTTACCTTGTTTGTCCCGTGCAACAGAAGTTAAAACCTCTCCTAATTGTTCTTAAATGCTTTCTTCTTCCCTTTGTTGAGGAGATTTGGCTGGAGCAGGGAAAGGAAAGAGCAAGTCATATGGGATAGATAATTTTTAAATAGAATAGCAAGAAAACGTGATGTCAAACGCAGCACACTAATAGCCTGTGACAAGGTTCCCTTTTCTGTGACATTAATAAAGTGGGGGGAAAATTAAACTTCTATACACATTTCATTTCTCTGTCTGATTACATGTAGCAGGTGCCACCCAACTGGTCCCAGGTATTTCCTCTCGTTGGATCCAAAGTAATTGTTGCTGCCTACCTGGATCATCTTCATCCTCACTACTATAGTCAGAGATGTCCTCCAACACCAAATCTTTAGAAACAGAAGCAAGAGGAATAACATTTTAGAAAGACAGTCTCACCTATTTATTTATCTTCAGTTGAGCCTATGGTGAGTCACACGACCTCACCCTAATCTTTCCTCCATGTTCTCAGAACGGGCCTGGGCTCTCTGGGCTCAGAGCCCTTGAACAAGACATTGATCACCTTGCAAACTTCAGAGAGATCCTGAGCAATCACCTTTCACCTTCTCACCTCAAATTCAGCATTACTCCCATCTCCAAAGTTATCAACCAGAAATTCTCACTAGACAATTGAATGTGGTTAGTGTTACCCAGCAAATGGATGTTTCAATTTTATTTTCATTCAACGAGGTAATCAATGATCAATATAATTAATTCAAAACAGCCTCATCTGGCCATGCCCGCCATGCTAGAGAAACTCTAGAATTCAATGTTGTGAAAGGTGTATCCTCCCCTCATCTGCTAGTTCTTGCAGAGTCATTTGGGGGCCTGGTCTGATCACTCACATGTGTGTACTTCATGGACCCATGTGCCTGTGCCACACATTATTTGAGTCTCTGGCCTTGTTCAAATGTATGGTCAAAACCAGGTACTGGCCATTTCTCAACAGAAAGCCCTGATGTAAGCAAAGTTGAAAAGCATGGCTAGCAGACCTGTGCGAGATAGAATCAGAGTAGTGTGTACTGCCACACTTCACTTTTCATCCTTCTCCCCCTTCGAAACCTGACTCTGGATTAGAGCCTGGGTAGGCAGTGGAAAAATCCCCCCCCCCAAAAAAATGGAAGTATAGTAAAGTAAAAAAGAGAATTAAA
Source organism: Cynopterus sphinx (assembly GCA_030015415.1). Taxonomy (NCBI): domain Eukaryota; kingdom Metazoa; phylum Chordata; class Mammalia; order Chiroptera; family Pteropodidae; genus Cynopterus; species Cynopterus sphinx. The sequence goes on along the minus strand of JAKZJJ010000066.1, from coordinate 56,409 downwards.
AAACTTAAGCAATGGAAAAAAAAAAAACAATTCTGCCATTTGCAGCAACAAGAATTAACCAAAGGACACCATCCTTAGTGAAATAAGCAGGTCAAACAGAATCAAATACTTTACAATTTCACTTAGGTGAGTATCGAAATTTGTCACATGCATAGAAATAGGGTAGAAGCCTTGTTGTGGAGAATTGAGAGGAGGAGCAAATGGAGCTATGTCAACAGGCAGACAGTTTTCCTCATGTGAGTTGAAAAAGTTTTAGAGGTTGCCTGGCAACAATATGTATGCAGTTATCAATGCTGTACTGGGTGCTGAATTGGGGCTTAGAAGTTTGATTTCATGCTGTGTATCGTTTCTCACATACACAAAAATAACACAAAATGACATTGAAAGCCAATATGAAGAGAAAGACATAAAAAAGAGAGGAAGGCAAAAATGGGGCTTGCTATGAAGGGACAAAAATAGGTAGGCTACAAGACAGGAAGGATGGAGGGAGAAAGGGTCTGGTTGTCACACAGCAGCTAGAGGAGACCATAGGGCAAGAGGAAAGCTCTTCTCTTCAAGTTAAGAGAAGGTGGGTCTCTACTCTGTTCGCTACAGCAAAAAGACCCTGTCCGTTCTCATCCCCATTCAAGATGTGTCCAAACGTCATCCTCGGTCTGGGCCAGCCTGGGCTCAGGGGACCGTGTTATACTGCCTATCCTGATTCTGTAGCCACCACCTGGTCACCACAGGGCATGGATGCCCTTCCCTATTGAGGCCTGGCCCAAGCCGCTCAGCACTATCCTTGCAGTTGGAGTCCACTGGTGGCTGTGTCTGATTTCTTGGAGACCAAGTGGTGCCACCCCTCATTTTAACATTGAATCACACCCATCAGGGTGCCCTTCATCCCCACTACGAAACTGTGATCTAGACATTAAAGATTTCTAGGACAACCCTGTCTTAAGGAGACACGTTCAGGAATAAACTAGTGACATTGTACAGTGAGGCAACCTCCGTTTTGCTTGATGGGTAAAAGATGGGAACCTACAGGGCAATGAAATTCTACTATATTCACATATCTCATACCTCTTCTGGTACAAAGAAATTCAAATCATCACTTGGATCACTGTATATAATATTGACTTAAACCAACTTCCTGGACTTGATTTCTTACAAAGCCCTCCAGAAGAAACCATGACCCTATATCCCTGTGGGTGTCACAGGGACATGAGGGGTGATTCTCCTGTCACACTGTGGAGTTACTCTGTACCACCTTGCAGTGCATGATTTCCCCTTTGTTCCCCTAGAATGACAGCCCAGTGCTACTCTCACACTCAGTCCTGAAGACCTCTCAGTTCTTTTCCCATTAGACACAGTGTTTCTTGCCCAGCACACAAAGTCCATACCTCAGAGAAGTGATGGAGACAGAATGACACTATGTATTCTTAGCAAAGGTGTCTGAAGATACACATTAGATCTCTTTGCACAAAGTCACAGTGAATTGCCCAAAAATATCCCTGGAGCCTTGTCCTGGCTTAGATGCCTCCAGAACTGCTTGAGGCATGGGGTACACTGGAGGCCACCAGCAAAAGTGAGGAGACCTGCCCAACAACCAGCAAACGTGGGGGTGGGTAGGAGTCATTCAGAGGCAACCCTTTCACAGAAAGGCAGTGTGAATGAAGAAAGTGGTTACAACATGACCATTGAAAATGCCATAAAACCTACTAAGGGGTTATATACTATACTAAAAGAATTTTTTCGTGGCACAGTGGCAGAGATCCTAAAACATGGTTAATCCACTAAGAAGCCAGAGAACATTGACCTAGGTGGTGATGGGATTTGTGTTCAGTTCAATTGAGGGATATACTTGGCACACAGTAAATGCACACATTCCAATTTTGCAAGGTGATTAATACATACATTTAGATACCTATCCATTCATGGTGCAATGGTGAGAGCAATGTTTATTATTAGATAGCTGACATCAGTGACTGTGGTGTTACAGTAACATAAACCAAGAGAAACACTCAAAACACAAAACGTCAAACACACACTCAGGTTCACACCACATGGATTCACATGGCACACACTCACAACCATGCATACAAAGCTACACCACCTCTTCGGATTAGGGATCATGGCCACAGTTCTTTAATTAGAAAATCAGTTTCTATCACCACATCTCCAGTTCTCATTGCCAGCAGGAAGCTAGAATCAAAGTGGCTCCCCACATTAAGCCAGCAAGATTACTTCCCTTTCTTTTTCTAGATTTTCTCTCAGAAAATGAAGGATTCTAAAATACATACCATCTTCAAGGACAAAGGGAACCACCTGAAATGACAGAACATACTGTGAGAGTTAAATCCTGCAGGGTCCTGATTGCACAGGCCTTTGTTCAAATCAGTTACATTAGAAAACCAGATGTGAAATGCTGAAAGTGTCAACGGAACCCACCCACAAGATCCGGACAAAACTACTGAGGTCGAAGGGTGTGACCTGTCCTGGGGAACTTTCTCTCAAGGCCATTTTGGGTGGGCAATTACAAACTTCTCTCCCAAAGAGGAAAAATGTATAAGAAAAAACAGCTTCCACGCATATGGTTTGTAACTGCTGCTGTCATTTTTGAGGGTTCTTTACGATCAGTTATCAGTTGGTTCTAGACTTACTCTTGACACTCTTGCCACCAAGTCAATGTCTGTATCATCTGGAATGTATTTGCTCACAATTTTTATTCCATAATTTTAGGGAAAAAAATCCCCGTTTCTATTGCAAGAGAAGTGGGGTGAGCATACCTTGGTGATCGATGTCACCTCATCTGCCATCTCAGTGAGAATCTCCTTCCGCAGGTCCTCAGGGGGATCTGTGAGGACACAGAGTGACTGTCAGTCCTTGGTGCTGCTGCTTATGAAGGACTATGGAGCTCTGCTGTGTGCTGACAGGAGCGAGAGTGCACTAATGAGGGTGGTGGGTATCTATGAACTGAGCAGCTGCCGGGCCTCCCCCTTGCTCAAGAAAGAAAGAAGAAGGAGAAAAGCAAAAAAGAAAGAAAAAAAATGTGCCTTTGTCTTTCTGAAAGAAAACTAATCAGTGGGAAATACTCAGTCTAAATAGGAGTCAACATGACTATCATGCCTTATTTTAAGAAAGAGGCATCACTTCTCCTGCCTGTTTTCAAATTCTGCTAAATTGCCACTGTCTTTGTGCTTTCCTCCAAGATCATGTCTTCCTCCATAATTCATACCTGCTGTTGCTGTGTTCATCCAAAACACTTCTGTAAGGGACTGAACTTGATGCAAATTACTTATTGGAGACATAACTCACTTCTCCACAAATTAACCCATTCTGTTTATTCACTAATCATTTTTTATGAAGTGAATAATATACAGAAGATTTGAAAACAGTGAAATCTCATTATGCAGAAATGATGTCCTCATCTGTGATAATGACCTCTCTCTCATTTTTTTTCTATACAATATGTGCACGCCATTGAGTCACTGTGTGTCTTCTCTCAAACAGTCTGCATACAGTGGGACAGTTCCTTACATGGGAATGGCGGGGAGCGGGGCACAGTCTCTATTCACCCCAGCTGGACAGGGTATAACAACAAGGGGATGGGCATCGGAACTCCCCTAGCTTGACTCTGAGTTCTCACTTGCCACCATCTGTTAGGTTTGTGCTGACAGGATTTGGGTGTTTCAATACTTTGCTTTGATGCAGTCAGTCTCTCTGATTTTTAACTCTTTGGGACTGAGGCGGAGGGGGGACCCGAAAACTGACAGGAATTGTTCTTGATTGTTTTTGGGGGCCTCACACCTCTTACTGACCTGCAGCACATGGACTTTATATGTGTCTTTCATGCCAATGACTATGTCAAAGTCTGCTGTTAAAGGCACTGACAGCTGCCCTGGTCTATGAGACCAGTGAGGATATCTACCCTTGATAGGCAATATTTGGGAGCTGTGTAGACCCTGGTACTTCCAGCCATGTCCACATTTACTGGAAAATCCCTCTCTTCAGCACTAATGATGCTGTGGCTGTGTGTGAGCGTCAGTCAGTGGTCCAGGGCATCAACATGTATGTCCTCCATGTAGGAGGTGAAGAGCTTGGGCCATTCATCCCAGCTCTGCCTCCATATGAGGAGACGAAATATTAAACGAAGCTCTAGATACAGCTGCAGAGGTGAGAATGACTTGTGTAAGGCGGTCTGTGAAGATGAGAATTTCTTAAGATAGTGTACCAGTGAATATGTTGACTAACTGGGTAAAAGCTTGAGGAAACACACCAAGCAAACATATTCACATTCACAATCATAGCACACACACTCACCAAAAATGTCCTCAAACTTCAAGCACACACCACATAAAAGTTGTCATGGCTGCTGGCCACAGTAGAACTGGCCAGAATTCTTGCCAGTATCACACTCCATTCCCCTACACCCCAATGTTCACTCCCAGCAGGAACACAGATTGGGGGGCCTTACAGACCAAATGGGCAGAAAAGCCCCACCGTGATCAGCACCCAGATTTAGCCTCAGGAATGGACTGATTCCTGAATACATACCTTTTTCATTTTCTGAACCTACCTGCAATTAGAGAAAGAGATAGAAAAAAAAAAAAACACTATTAGGAGAACATCATTCTATAAACTCTGCACAGGGCTCTGTTCTCTTGATGTCTTTAGGGCACCAGATTGGAAACTGAGTTAATGATCCCAAGAGAAAATATACAGAATGCCTGTGGGAAAGTTTGATTCTTCATGGAAGGTCTCTGAGTATACTTAGATTGGCAAATGCAAAACTCTCTACAAGGAGGAAAATTCTATGCAGAGGGAAATGCTCCCTACTCTACAGTTTATTACTAATGCTGTCCTTTGGAATGCCCCTTGAAGCACGAAAAATTACACAAAAGCTCACACTCAACAATCTCCCCACTCACTAAATTATCTACCATCTGGAGTGTACATGTTCACATCCTCATGATTTAATTGTACTAAAACAAAATACATCAACATTTCCATCAGAAAGGAAGTAAGCAGAGCTTACGTGAGGAATCAATGGGTCCTTCTCAGAGGCCTTGTCTCCAGAAGGATCCTCTACCATGGCATCTGGGGTGGCTAGGAAAATACAAAGTAAGTGTCAGTCATTGCTGATGCTGCACAGGATGTACTCAAGCAGCTGTGCCTGATGTGCACTTTGGACAGAGAGTGTGGAATGGATGATTAATAACTACAAAGTGATGTCCATCAAGACCATCTTCCTGGGTGCATGAAGGAAGGCACAAAAATGGATTGGGAAAAGAGCAAAAAGACAGCCCTTGGTTTTCTATCTAAGGGCAAACTAATCCATGTAAAATGGTCAATCCGACAGGGAGTAAAACCTAAATTGCATGCTATGATTCAAAAACAGAGTCATGTGACTTTTCTATGGTTTTCATATTCAGCTCAATTGCCATCATCTTTTTTGCTTCCTCCAAATTCAGTTCTTCCTGCAGAATTCACAGATACTACTTTTGGATTTATTAGCTCTTCTGTAAGACTTTACTGTTGATGAAAAGCAAACTGATTGCAGGACTGAAATCAAGTCAAGAAAAGAATCCCATGAAATTTACTCACAATCATTTTTTTATAAACAAAATTAAATGCAGAAGATCTAGAAATACTAAATCCCATGATTTAAAAAGTCACTACCAACCCTGTGATATTTTCCTCCCAGTTTTTCTTTTCAATAGATCATGTGTGCCCTTAGAGTCAGTGGTTGTCCATACTTGTACCATCTGTGGACACTGGGACAGTTCCTCATACACTGGAAGCAGGGGGAAGCACTGTCGCACTCTACCACAGCAGAGTAAAGGATCTGCAGGAAGGCTGAGGGTTGCTTGGGTCTGTGCCAGTACCAATTTTAGTGCTGACTTGAGACTGTCCTTGTGTTGGTGATTGCAGGCTTTGTGAGCTTTTAAAGTTTTTTGTGATGTTATCTCTCTCTTAACTGCCCTGAAACAGGGGATGAGGAGCGAACACGGTACCTATAGCCAATGATCAGCATTGTCCTCGCACCTCTTTCAACCTCTCAGCTGACCAGAAGCATGTGGGCCTTCCATATGCTTTTCACACAATAACTATGCTGGCGCCAGTTGTGACATGCAACTTTGGCTAACTGGGCCATGTGACACTGAGGACATCTTCTCAAGATGGACTGAGTGTAGAAGCTGTGTAGGCTCTAGAACTTCCAAGCATGGCCACAGAAGCTGACACTTAGTTGCTAGGTCATTGATACTCTTGTACCTCAGCAGTGAGAGCAGGTAAGTAGTATGAACACAGGGGCCCCCAACTGTTTTTAGATTTTGGGTCATTCATTTCTGCAGTACCTCCACATGAAGAGAGGAAATATTCAGCAACTTCCATTTACAGCTGGGGGTTAGGGAGAATTAATTATGGAACATATGCAGTGGTGGGGGCTTATTTTGAAAAGCAGATGCTTGTTTGGTATTGTGTGAGAGGGAAACTCTCCTGAGGACACACAGGCACTCATACACTCATGAACATTCACAATCAAGTCACCAAATATTTATAAATGCCACCCTAAAACTCAAACACATGAATTGCACCACACACATATCATAGCTTTCAAGGACTCCAACCTTTACAAATGTTTCCGAGACTATCTGGTGCTTTCACTAAATGCCTAACACTTGTCCACGACATGAGTGTAAAACCAGGGGAACTACTAGACCAAACCAGCAGGAAAGCCCCAATTTCTACAGCACTCCGCTTTATCCTTAACAGGTGAGTGAATACACAATACATACATTTTTCATCCAGTTTGTCGTCCACCTGCCAGAAGAGAAAGGAAAACAAAGTGAGGCTCGTATCCCTCTGGTCACTGTTCACCTAGGCTTTCTGTTGTCTTGACTTTAGGACACCCATTGAGAAACAGTCTCCAGTCAATGACCCCTAGAGGAAACACATTGACACTCCTGGGAAAGCCTTGAGCTCCTCGTGGAATCTGTCTGAATTCCCTTTGAATTGGCAATTAAAAAGTCTTTTTTCAATGAAGAAACTGTGATGCTCAGGATGCTTCTTGCAATGCTCCATTGTGAAAGTAATGCTGTCTTTATTAAAAACCCTCTTGAATCATACATCAAGAGGTCGCAGACACCCACTCAACATTCTTCCAACTAGGAGAGTGTCCCTATCATGCAGCATGTATTTGCTCACATATTTAGATCAAAATTTTAATGAATAAAAGAAGAAGAAAAAGAGAAAGAGACAGACAGAGAGAGAGAGAGAGAGAGAGAGAGAGAGAGAGAGAGAGAGAAGCAAGCAAGCAACATTGCCATTGCTGAGGGTACAAGAACTTCTTACCTTGGTAGTAGATGGGACTGCCTCATCGAGATCTTCTCTTCTTAGCTCCTCTACCATAGTATAAGATACCTCCTCCAACACGGTGTCGGAAAGCTCTTCCACCACAGTGTCAGGAACCTCTTCAACAATGATGTCTAAAAGCTCCTGCAGTACATTGTCAGATGGAGCTAGGGGCATAAACAGTCACTGTCAGATATTGATGGTAATACTCAGGACTGTCTCAGAGATCAGTGAATTAGCTTGACATTGGGCTAGAGAGTGTGGAAGTGGGAGTTGAACAGTATGGACTCAATGTCTTCTGGGATATTTCTGATGGTGGACAAAAGAAGGCCAAGAAAAGAAGCAGGCGAGAATAAGAGCCTTCGAGGGTCTTGCTCAAGAGAATTTAATCCATCCAATAACATCTGAAATCATGCTATGTTTCAATGACAGTGTTCTGATTCCTCCTGCCCATTTTAAAGCCAGGCCTAATTCTCACTTATTTTAATGTTACCTAACTAATTCAGCATCCACGCATTCATACATGCCACTAGTATCTTCATCATGAACAGTACTGGAGATCTTACTTTTATGTAATGAACTTTACATCATATTTATGCTGCTTTTAATCTTTTGTGACTCTATCGGCCAGTAGCATTGATTACATTCACAGTGCTGTGGACCCATTTCTGCTGTCTAGACCCAAAACATTTCCAGGAACAATTCACTCTGCTTTGACCCTCTTTCTAGCCCTTCTGATCTCTCCATTTCTGTTTATAGAAATTGGGCTTTTTCAGAAACTTCATGTCAATGGAATCATGAATTATTGTTTTCCTGTGTAGGCCTGATGCCAATAAACCCCAAAATTTTGCAGTGACAATCTATAGTGTGTCCTACTTAAAATTGAATGTACTTTTTTGCCTGGATACTATCCCACTAGGTGCACACAGCACATTTGATCCTTTCAACACTTGATGAAATTAGGGGTTCTTGCCACCATCTGGCTAATATGGATGATGCCATTATGAACATTGGTGTATGTATGAGACACTATTTGTGATATGTGATAAAATGGTCCTGTCAAAACTCACAGAATGTCAGAGCTCAAAGAGTAAGTTATAATAGACTGTTTGGAATTTTAGTTAGTACAAATGAATTGATATCTTCTCCTTCACTTTATCAAATGTATCTTATAAATGTAAGATATCCCTAAGAGGGGAAACGTGAAGTAGAATTTAAGACCTAGGTGTATTACCGAGTCAACAGTTGTGTTGATAAAAACCTCTTCTCAATAACGTCTATCAGTGAGGGATTATTCAGATAACATTGCAAATTCACCTAATGTGTGAGCATGAATGAGAGACCTCATTTACTGTTGGACATGAGCCAGATTGTGAATTGTCAGTGTATCCTGACCTCCATAGAAACTGCACCACTTATGGACTGAATACATGTGTGTTTGTAGACATGAAATAAAAATAAACATGATAGCCATGTTGCAATAGTCACTTCAATATTGGACACTGAAGAACTTTTATGCAAGTTCCCTAGTGAGCATTATTTCCACAGTACCTTCATCTTGCATGGTGATAAAGGGTGCCATTTCTTGTGGTGGTAAACGGACTCTTTGAGCCCATTTCCCACTTTCCATATGATGAACATAAGGATGATACTTCAAAGTCCCTGCTTCCTCTTCCTTAGAGTGGCCTGGGAAATCATGACAACACAGAGAACTGTAGACATCTTGCTGGCAGAAGACCACAAGGAAATTGGGAATAATTTCTTCACAGCAACCCATTGGAACTTTCTGAGGTCAAGTTAGACTGAAGGAGATTGTGGACATTAGTGTACCCATAAAACATCCACCAGATAGATTTTGTAGGCAACTACCTTCATTTAGTTGAGTCATTATAGAAAAAAAGAGCAAAGTACAGTAACTGCATCTGGTCTTCCAGATGCCAAACTCATTTAGAAGCTACTTGTTGTGATGTTATCACCCTGATTCTTAACTTCTTTGGGACAGATTCCAAAAGAAGAGGAGTGACCCCAGCTCTGACAAGTGTTTACGGTACTATGTGGAGCCTCAACCCGGTAGTATCTTAGAGCTAACCATAAGCTTGTGGACCCTACAGGTGCCTTTCACACCAATGACTCCACCAAAGTCAGCCGTTAGATCCATCTGTAGCTGCCCTACACTGCGTGACCACTGCCACCACCCAATCATGATGGGCTGTGTGTGGGAGCCTGTTGGCACTTTCAGGCATGGCCACAGATTCTGAAACTCCCTTGTACTGTGACTAATGAAACTGTGGCAGAGTGGTGAATATAGGAGAGTGATCAGGAGCATCAACTTAAGGACCAACAACTGAGTCACATTATACCTATTTCTCAGAGAAGGTGAAAGTTTCGGCCATTGCTCACTGCACAACTTGCATCTGAGGAAATGGATTAGTCACAAACGTCCAGGTACAGTCGAGATACAGGAAGAATGAGTTAATAATGTAAAGTGTACAATAGTGATGAGGTTTCTTTAGAAGTGGAAAGCATATCTTCTGTTGCATGAGGGGGTAAGTAATCTGAAGAAACACTATCTAATGCATACTCACATTCACAACCACACCACACTAACATATAAACCCCAAACTTCTAAAACACCCGAACGTCACACATACATATTATCCTCACTTCTGGGGACTAAACACAAATGACCAGACAACTTTCCTATATGAACACTTTCTTTCACTAGACCCCTAACCCTCATCCCCAGGGCAGGATTGTAGAATCATGCGGGCTTCCAGACCAAATCCGCAGAAAAGGCCCACCTTCTTAAGTACCTAGCTTTATCATCAGCAAGGAAGTGATTAAACAATACGTACTATTTTCACCGGATTTGTCTTTTGCCTGTCATGGGAGAAAGAAAAACACTGTGAGGATCATATACCCCTGGGGACTATTTTCTCAGGCCTTCTGTTCTCTTGTTCATTCGAGGCCACCAGATGGGAAACAGTGTCTGAGTCAACGACCACAGAAAAATATGTACTGAACACCTGTGGCAAAGCGTGAGCACTGATGAAAGCTCTCTCAAGCCCCTTTGATTTGGCCATTGTAAAATTCTTTTTTCTTGGAGGAAACTGTTCTATAGAGGATACTTCTTATGTCCCTGCAGCCAGTAAGTAATTCTGTCCTTTTAGAACGCCCTCTTGAATCAGCTTTCAGGTGGTCGTAGACTCTCATTTGATATTTGTCCATCTCATACTTTTTCCCTATCATCTAGCAGGTGCATGCTCACATTTTCAAACTGTAATTTTATCAAAAAAGAAGAAATGCAACATTTCTGTTTCTGAGGGTGGAAGGCCTTCTTACCTTGAGAATAGATCGGATTTCCGCACTGGGTGGCATTCTAGGAAGCTGCTGCAACCTGCTTGTAGTGAGAGCTAGAAGGACATAGAGTCACCATCAGTTATGGGTACTGTTGCTCAGGAGTGTCTCAGAGAGCTCTGCTCAATGTTATTTTGAGGTTAGAGAGTGTTTATGTGAGTGTTGAATAGTATAGACTGAGCATTGAATAGTATAGACTGAGCATCTTCTGGGACATTTTCCTTGATAGATGAAAGAAGGCCAGTAAAAGACGCTGGCAAGTAAGAGAATTAGAACCTTTGACGGTCTAGCTCAAAGAAATCTAATTCATTAAATGGCCTATAAATTACATGCTTTGTTTCAAGAACAGGATTCTGATTCTCCTGCCCTGCTTAAAGCCGCGCTAAATTCCCACTTCTCCTAAATTACAAGACCGTTTCAGCATCCATGCATTCATATATGGCTCTTATCCTTAAGTTGTATAATATTGGAAATATTACTTTCATTGCAATGAAATTTACATTGTTTTAGGTGGCTTTTAATTGGTTATCACTATATCTGTCAGTAGTACTGATTGCATCACAGGGCTGTGGAACCATCCCTGCTGTCAGACTTAAAACAGTTCTAGGCATAAATCTCTCTTCTCTAGTCCTTGCAATTTCTTTTTTTCTGACTCTAGATAGAAAATTCTGGAATTCGGCTTTTGCAGAAATCTCATATGTGTGGAATCATAAATTACCGATTTTCTGTGCAGGTTGAACATCATTAAGCCATACATTTTTTCAAGGTCTGTCCATGCTGTAAGCCTATTTAAAAATATGACTATTTTATGACAGAATACTACCCATGAGGTATATACATCACATTGATCCACCCATCCTGTGATGGATGTTGGGGTTCTTTCTCTCTGGCTATTGGGAATAATGCCATTATGAACGTTGGTGTATGATACACTACAGGTGATATGAGAAGTCATGATACTGTGAAACTCACAGAATGTACAACACAACGGTGAATTTTCATGGAATATATGGTCTTTTAACTAATGAAAATGAACGGGCATTTTTTCACTCATCGAAACATATATATCTCATAAATATAAGATGTGTTGAATAGCGGAAAGTGGAGGGCAGGATGTTGCTACATTCTGTATTATCTAGTCACCTTTCATGTGAACATAAACCTGTTCTAAACAATGTCTTTTCCTTTTTACATATCTGACACACAGTATCAGGGAGAGATCAATACAGATAATGTTGCAAAATAAGCTAATGCGTGAACATGTACTAAAAACCTTTTCACTATTTAACATGAACTACATTTTGAGTTGTCAGAGCATCCTGACCTCCATGGTGACAGCACCACAGATATATTGAATACACACGTATTTCCACCTTCAAAATAAAAGAAATTCATCGCTTAGTGTTTTTACAAATTATAAGTCATTTTAAATGGGACACTGAAGAAAATTCCCTGAAGCATCTTAGCTAGCATTACTTTCACAGTACCTTTAGTTGAATAAAAAGTACGTATGTTGACATCTCGTGAGAAGCGGACCCTTCTGCTGCCCTCCCTCACTAATTCTAGAGGATCATCCTCCTCAGGAAGGCTACCTGAAAATGCATGACAATACAGAGAACTGTAGATTTGTTGCTTGGGAAGATCAAGGGGAAATTACAATAATTTATTCATGGCTGAAATGTAATCCATCCAATACAATCTAAAATGCACGCTATGTTTCAATGACAGGATTCCAGATTCCTTCTGCCCTTCTTAAAGCCTGGCCTAATTCCCACTTCTTATAATGTTACATGACCATTTTAGCATCCATGCATTCATACATACCACTAATGTCTTCAGCATGAACAATATTGGATATTTTTCCTTTATTCTGATGAACTTTACATCATATATACGCTGTTTTTAATCTTTTGTGACTCTATCGGCCGGTAGCATTGATTACATTCACAGTGCTGCGGACCCATTACTGCTGTGTGGACTCAACACATTTCAAGAAACAAATCACTCTGCTTTGACCCACTTTCCAACCCTTGCGTTCTCTCCTTTTCTGTTTCTAGAAATTAGCATTTTCAGATACCTCATATCAGAGAAATCATGAATTATTGTTTTCCTTTGTAGGCCTTATGTCAATAAGCCCAACATTACTGCAGTGACATCCTACATTGTATCCTACTTAAAATCGAACACACATTTTTGCCTGAAGAGCATCCCACTAGATGCACACACCACATTTGATTCATTCAACACTTGATGAAATTAGGGGTTCTTGCCACCATCTGGCTATTATGGATGATGCCATTATGAACATTGGTGTATGTATGAGACACTACTTGTGATATGTGATAAAATGGTCCTGTCAAAACTCGCAGGTGTTCAAGGCTCAAAAACTTTTAATAGACTGTTTGGATTTTAATTAGTACAAATGTATTGATATCTTCTCATTCATTTAATCAAATGTATCTTATAAATGTAAGATATCCATATGAGGGGAAAAGTGAATTAGAATATAGGACCTAGATGTATTATCTAGTCAAAATTCGTGTTAATTTAATAGTATTCTCAATAGCGTCTATCAGCGAGGGAGTATTCAGATAAGGTTACAAATTAACCTAATGTGTGAACCTGAATGAGAGACCTTGTTTACTGTTGGACATGAGCCAGATTGTGAATTGTCAGTGCATCCTGACCTCCATGGAGACTGCACCACTGATGGACTGAATACATGTGTGTTTGTACCCATGAAATTAAAGATAAATATCATAGCCAGTTTGCAATAGTCACTTAAATATGAGACACTGAAGAATTTTTCTGGAAAGACCTTAATGAGCATTATTTCCACATTACCTTCAACTCGCTGGTCAATAAAGGGTGCCGTTTCTTGCGGTGGGAAATGGACACTTATAGCCCACTTCCCATTTTCTCTATGATAAATAAGAGGACGATTGTTTGTTCTTCTTGCTTCCTCTTCCATATAGTGGCCTGGGAATGCATGACAAAACAGAGAACTCTAGACCTCTTGCTGGCAGAAGTCCACAGGGAAATTAGGAATAATTTCTCCACAGCTACCCAGATGAATCTTCTAAAGCCAAGTTAGACCGAGGGAGATAATGCACATTGCTGTGCACATAAAACATCCATCAAATAGATTTTGTGGGCGACTACCTTAATTTAGGTAAGCCATTTTAGAAACACAGCAAAGCACAGGGACTGCATCTGGTCTCCCAGATGCCAAACTCATTTGAAAGATGCTGCAGTAATGTTATTGCCGTCATTTTTAACTTCTTTGAAACAGAAGCTGAGGAGAGACCCTCCTCTGACAGATGTTTACAGTGCTATGTGGAGCTTCAACCTTATAGAATCTTTGATCTAACCATAAGCTTATGGACCCTACAGGTGCCTTTTACACCAATGACAATGCCAAAATCAGTTGTTAAATCTAACTATAGCTGCCCTAGACTGCATGACCACCGCTGCCACCCAATCATGACGGGCTGTGTGTGGGAGCCTATTGCTGCTTCAAGCATGGCCACAGATTCTGAAACTCCCTTGTTCTGTGACTAATGAGACTGTGGCAGAGTGGTGAGTATAAAACAGTGGTCAAGAGCATCAACTTAAGGACCCAAACCTAGGTCACATTATGCCTCTTTAATGAATAAGGTCAAAAGTGTGGGCCATTCCTCACTGCACAACTTCCATCTGAGGAGATGGATTAGTAACAAACATCCAGATACAGTCAAGATATGAGAAAAAAGAGTTGATAATTTAAAGTGTACAATAGTGATGAGGTTCTTTAGAAGGTGAAAGCATGGCTTTTCACCACATAAACACGTAAAACCCCCAAATGTTTAAAACACCCGAAATTCACACATACATATTATCCTTGCTTCTGAGGACTAAACACAAATGACCAGACCACTTTCCTGTGTGAACACTGTCTTTCATTATACTCTCATCCCCAGAGAAGGATTGCAGAATCACTGGGGCTTCCAGACCAAAGCAGCAGGAAAGGCCCACCTTCTTAAGCACCTAGCTTTATCATCAGTAAGGGAGTGATTAAACAGTACGTACTATTTTCACTGGATTCGTCGTATGCCTGTCATGGGAGAAAGAAAAACACTGTGAGGATCATGTACCGCTGGGGACTATTTTCTCAGGCCTTCTGTTCTCTTCTTCATTCGAGGACACCAGATGGGAAACAGTGCCTGAGTCAACGACCACAGAAAAAAAGTACAGAGCACCTGTGGCAAAGCGTGAGCACTTCATGGAAGCTCTCTCAAGCCCCTTTGATTTGGCCATTGTAAATTTTTTTTTTCTTGGAGAAAACTGTTCTATTGAGGACACTTCTCATGTCCCTGCAGCCCGTAAGTAATCCTGTCCTTTTAAAATGCCCTCTTGAATCAGCTTTCAGGTGGTCATAGACTCTCATTTGTCATTTGCCCACCAAGTACCTTGTCTCAAACATCTAGCAGGTACATGCTCACATTTACAGATTGTAATTTTATCGAAAAAGAAGAAAAGCAACATTTCCATTTCTGAGGGGGGAAGGCCTTCTTACCTTGAGAATAGATCGGATTTCCGCACTGGGCCGCAATTTTGGAAGCTGCTGCAACCCACTTGTACTGGGAGCTAGGAGGACACAGAGTCACCATTAGTTATGGGTACTGTTGCTCAGGAGTGTCTCAGAGAGCTCTGCTCAATGTTATTTTGAGGTTAGAGAATATTTATGTGAGTGTTGAATAGTATAGACTGAGCATCTTCTGAGACATTTTCCTTGATAGATAAAAGAAGGCCAGTAAAAGAAGCTGGCAAGAAAGAGAAATAGAACCTTTGAGGGTCTAGCTCAAGGGAACTTAATGCATCAAATGGCCTATAAATTACATTCTTTGTTTTAAGAACAGGGTTCTGATTCTCCTGCCCTGCTTAAAGCTTTTCTAAATTCCCACTTCACCTAAATTACAAGGCCGTTTCAGCATCCATGCATTCATATATGCCTCTTGCCCTTAAGTAGTATAATATTAGAAATTTTACTTTTATTGCAATGAAATTTACATTGTTTTAGGTGGTTTTTAATCATTTGTCACTATATATGTTAGTAGCATTGATTACATCACGGGGTTGTGGACCCATCCCTGCTGGCTAGACTCAAAACATTTCTAGGCATAAATCTCTCTGCCTTCATCCTTTTTCTAGTCCTTGCAATTTCTTTTTTCCTGACTCTAGATAGAAAATTCTGGAATTGGGCTTTTGCAGAAATCTCATATGTGTGGAATCATGAATTGCCAATCTTCTGTGCAGGCCTGACATCATTAAGCCATACATTTTTTCAAGGTCTGTCCATGCTGTAAGCCTATTTAAAAGTATGAATACTCTTATGACAGAATACTATTCCACGAGGTGTATACATTCCATTTGATCCACTCATCCTTTGATGGACTTTGTGGTTCTTTCTGTCTGACTACTGGGAATAATACCATCAAGAACATTGGTTATGATACACTACAGGTAATATGAGAAGTCATAATACTGTGAAACTCACAGAATGTCACAGCACAAGGGTGAATTTTCATGGAATGCATGGTCTTTTAATTAATAAAAATGAACTGAGATTTTTTCACTCATCGAAACACATATATCTCATAAATCTAAGATGCATTGAATAGCGGAAAGTGGAGGGCAGGACGTTGCTACATTCTGTATTATCTAGTCACCTTTCATGTGAATATAAACTTGTTCTAAATAATGTCTATTTCTTTTTACACATCTGATACTCAGTATCAGGGATAGATCAATTCAGATAATGTTGCAAAATAAGCTAATGTGTGAACACCTACTAAAGTCCATGTTCACTAGTAAACATGTACCACATTGTGAGTTGTCAGAGCATCCTGAAGTCCATGGTGACAGCACCACAGATGGACTGAATGCACATGTATTTCCACCATTAAAATAAAAGAATTTCATCGCTTCGTGTTTTTACAAATGATAAGTCATTGAAAATGGGACACTGAAGAAATTTTCTTGAAGTATCTTAGCTAGCATCATTTTCACAGTACCTTCATCTGAATCATAAGTATGGATGGTGACATTTTTTGAGAAATGCACACTTCCATCGCCCTCACTCACTGATTCTTCATGATCATCCTCCTTATGACAGCAACCTAGGAAATGCATGACAATACAGAAAACTGTAGATGTGGTGCTGTTAAGACCACAGGCAAATTAGCAATGATTTATTCACGGCTGCCCAGAAGAACTGCCTGAATCTAAAGTAGACTTAGGAAGATAGTGCAGTATGGTGTGCATGTAAAATACCCATGAGACAGGATTTCAGGGCAAATACCTTAATTTAATTGAGACATTACAGAAACACAGCAAAGCACAGTGACCATGTCTAGTCCCCTAGTTTCTAATGGCATTTAGAAGCTTCTTTTCCTGGGAAACTCTTGCAGACACATTGGGGCCTCAGTGCCCTCTTCTCTGACAAGCAAAAGTTACCATGGCCTCCATATAACTATTAACTGACATGGATACAAGTAATTTAATAGAGGTAAAGCTTCAGAAAACTGAATAACCACTGCAAGCCATTGCTCCGTGTCTAATCATTATGTGACTGCAAGTACAAGCTTATTCTTTGTTAGTGGTTATATCCAGAGAGAGAACTTGGATGACTCCACAGCATCAGAAGGTGTAAGGTTACTTTTCATTGTTTCTATAGTGGTGATGCTATTTCACTGGGAGTATCTGTTGTCATCTGCCAGAGTCCCCACAATAACCCTATAGCCTGCGAGGTAAAGCAGGCTCTGAGACCCATACTTTACAGTGAAGATCACAGAAATTTAGAGAGATTAAGCAACTTGCCCAGAGTCACAAGAGTGACTAGTGAAGGGTTTTTGGTACGAACATGTTTGGTGTCCAGGGGACAGAAGCCCAGAACCCCTCTGAAACCTGACTCCATTCTCTGCATGCCTGAAGCAAATGATCCCCTCACAGTATCTCTGAAATGCTACTGCCCAGTTTCTTTGGGAGAGAGGAAATGCCCTGGAAGAGGAAACTGAGCCACTAGGAGTCCAAATTTGTCACACAGTTTCTGGCTCCTGCCTTTCTGTCTCTGAACCCACAGATGACACTTCTCTATAACCATAGCCCCTCGAGGAATAGGGACATCCCTACCTGTGGCCATTCTCCCACAGAGTCAGCTCACAGTCAGCTGTCTCACTCTGAAACTCCCCCTGGGTCATAAGTGGTCTGGGTGACTCCCAAGTCAACTCTGGACCAAGTGCCTGCTATACAGCAACATTAAAAATCTTAGCAACCCTGGATATGGATTTAATACCAATGACCCGAGGATATGGTGCTTTAGGTATTCAATGATTGAAGTCTGAAAGCTCCACTGTTTGGTGACTATTGCTCAGAGTAAAAATCTGAGCAGTTGAGCTAAGAGCTGGCTGACAGGGGACTCTGGCTGTTTCAGCACTGAGTGGGCACTTTCCCTGCCCAAGTCCATTTGCAACAAAATTCATAGTCCACTGCTACCTCCGTCAACTCACGATCATGTGGTGGCAGTAGACAGAGCCCCATGTCCTCTGAGAGGGGTCTCTCCTTAAACATCCTGTGACCCCACACTAGGACTCTCGAGGAGAACCACCAAGCCCTCCTAATCAATGTCACCCAGTGTTCATTCCCCTTGGTTGAAGGATCTGTCCCATCTTGCAGTTCTCCCAAGCAGCACCCATATTCCCAGTGATTGTGTCCACATCCACCCATGGACAAGCCCCATAAAATCCCAGCTTCCCTCCTTTCTAAAATCTCTGCATTTAGACTGCTGGTGTTTGCCTCCTATTGTTACATACACATTCTGAGCAGTTGACCTGTGATTCCCCTTTCCTGTCATGTCTACTGGTAGGGTGGGATCATAACCACTGTGAATCCATCGAACAATTCTCCACATCTAAAGTAGTGTGGAAGAGCTCCCTCTTGATCTGTTCTCTGAACGAGTGGGGACAAAGCTTTCACTAGGGAATCTTACATTGTTCTAAATTTAGGAAAATCGTTAAGGCAGTCTACTTGAGAGAAGAATCAGAAACTTCAGTTAAGTCACACTACAATCCTAAAAAGACACTTACAACCCTGAAATCAATTGGAGTGGTGGCAGTGATTTTACCAGATGAGGAACATATTTTCAGTAGGTTACTAGTCCCTTTGAAGGAGCAGCATTCAGAATGTCAATATGAACATACCTCGACAACAAATGCAGTTTCCCATCTCGAGGGCTCGAGCAGTGAGTCTCTGAGAACTTCTTGCCTCCTCCCTCAGAACTGACAGAGTGACAGTTGCAACGGAATGCAAGAAACGCATCATCACATTACCATGATGATGGGTCATATCTCAGAACATTAAGAGTGAATGCACACTGCACAATCTGGGTCCAACTACTGTTTTTGAGACACGTGTGTATTTACATGGGCAAGAGTGGCAGTTAAGAGAATTAAAACGGAAAATGAATTTTCTTCCAGAAAATGAACACCAGGACTTCAAATTCTTATTCTCTTTCTGAAAAACATGATATATGAGAGAAAATGACTTGCCATGCAAACAGAGTTGATAGTAAAAATTTCAGGGTCAACATGTCAGATCTAACATTGACCATGTGAAGTTGTTCCATTCTTACAGTATGATCTCCACCCTTTTGTACTACTTCTGAGTCAACAGACCTTTCTACAACAAACAACTGAAAAAGTGTTCCACATCAATTCAAAATCAACATAGGTAGAAATCAGATTTCAAATGTGGTATTTTTCTCTAAGCATATAATTATGTTATAAAATTCTCTTTTTCTCTAAACCTATATTCTTTATTTAAATACTTACTTAAAACTATATGCTGACCTATTTCTCAGTCTCTGTGAATTCATTGAAAATTTTCATGTCATGTGTGTATTCAAGACTGGCTCTTCACTGGAAAATAAGAATAAAATATTACTATTATTTTAATAATGGCTTGAGCGATCATATATAATAGTGATTTTGTAAATAAAATTGTACATGAACCAAAACTCTAGACACAATTCAAAGTGTGTTCTGGCTCATATGTGAACCAGTCACATTCATTCTAATTGTGTTTTATTTTAGTTTTGTATTGTTTATTGAGGTAACATTGGTTAATACAATTGTCTACTTTTCAGTTGAAAATTATAATTTGACATCTATATATTTTATTGTGTGTTTACCACCCAAAGTCCAGTTTCTTTCCGCTACCACATATATGATCCCATTTAACCACTTCACCTTCCCTCTAAACCCTGATCTTGAACTACCTTTGCCCAGTCAAAACACCCCCTCCTCCTCTACCTACTACACTTTGGTAACCACTAGTCCATTGTCTATGGCCAGGAGTCTGTCTGTCCTGTTCATTTGTTGCTTTTAGGTTTATATCCCACATATAAGTGATGTCATGTGATTTTCAACGTTTTCTGTCTGGCTATTTTGCTTGGCATGATTATCTCGAGGTCCATCCATATTGCCACAAATGGCAGGATTTCATTTCTTCCTACGGCTTAGGAAAATATTTCATTGTATATATGTAACCAATCATCTATCGTGGGACACTCTATTTGCTCCCATGTGTTGGCCACTGTGAATGGTACTGCTATGAACGTCAGTACACAAATAACTTTTTGGATAAGAATTTTCAAATCTTTGCAATAAATACCCAGTAGGGGGATGGCTGGATCATATGGTAGATCAATTCTCAGTCTTTTGCAGAACTCCCAAACTGTTTTCTATAGTGGCTATACCAATTTTCAGTGCCACCAGCACTGTATATGGGTTTCTTTTTTCCTGCATCCTCTCCAACTGTTGTAATTATCTGTCCTTTTGATTATAGCTATTCTAACAGGTGTGAGATGATGTCTCATTGTAGTTTTAATTTGCATTTCTCTAATAGCTAGGGATGTTGAGCATCTTTTCACATACTCATTGGCTACTTGTATGTCCTCTAGGGGGAAGTGTCTATTCAGGTCCTCTGCCCATGTTTTGAAAGAATAGCTAGCTTGCTTCTTGGTGTTGTTCTTGAGTCATACGAGTCCTCTGTATATATTTGGATATTAGGCCTTTATTGGAGGCATAGCTTGCAAATATATTTTTCCATTCGCATGGTTTTCTCTTTACCGTGTGATGGTTTCTCTTGCTGAGCAGAAGCTTTTTTGCTCAATGTAGTCCCATTTGTTTATTTTTGCTTTTGCTTTCCTTGCTTTTGAGGTCAAATCATAATATCCTCTTCAAGTCCAGGACCTTGAGTTTAGTTCCTTTGTTTCTCCTATGCATTTTATTGTTTCAGGTCTTATATTCAGACCCCAGTTTGGAGAACAGTACAAAGCAGAGGAGCCCCTCTCAACTTTCCCCTCCCTGTGTGTTCATTGTCAGTGGAGAATCAATGCGGAAATATCGGAAAAGCCCATAGAGACATGTGAGGGTGTCAGTGCTATCTGGTGTTCCATATAAATCTCAAAAGACATGCAGAAAATTACTCATTCTTAAGTCCAGAGACCAAAGCTAAAAGGCCATTGAAGGAAGTTATATGAAAAGGCCATTGAAGGAAGTTATATGAAGGAAGTTATATATGAAAACTGAGGTTTTCATATATGTTCTATAGCACCTTTCGAAATTTCTACAAGGGTATTTCTTACTGTTCCTTGTGTGTGTTTACATACATACATACATACATGCATGCATGCATGCATGCATGCATACACAGATACACACACACACATACATATATGTGTTTAGAACTGTCCATTCAAATTACTGGCCTGAAACATGTATTAGTTTGCTGGCCCTCATGGGGTTGGCATCTGACAAGGCGCAGGGGGCTGGCACTTTTCTGCTCTGTGTTGTTGAATCTTAGCAGAGAATTTCCACATGTGGAAGAATAGACTATCAGGCATTGGGATGCTCTGAAAGTGACTCAGTCCCATGTCTACAGCTAGACCTGGATGTGGCTGGAAGACACACATGAGACATGCCAATGTGGCCTGGGCACTCTCAGTTTATCTAGATATGGTACAGGGTAGCTGACAGCACACAGGGCAGTGACCTGAGTGATAAGGTGGATGCTCATGGCCATGTCAAGCAGAACCTTACATGGGACACAGTGTTGTTTCCAAGGCATCTGTCAGTGACAAGAAACTCTAGTGGCACCTCTACTTTATGAGGAGGGGCCAAGACCACACTTTGACTTGGAAAAATTATCAAAGCAATTGCAAACATGTTTGACCCTTTTACATGCATAAATTAGTTTTAAAAATACTCACTAGCAGACGTAGTCCACCAAACAATGGGTACAGGAAATGGCTCCTTTTCCCCAGAGCCAAGGTACTAAAGAAGTGCAGTTGACTCCTGCCTCCACAACCATGACCTGTTTGACAAGTAAACACAAACACTTAGGAAACCTTACCAGAGAGTTTTGGAATGTCAAATACAGGCCTACACTGATGCAGACTCCACACTTCATATCATGCCACTGAAGGCATTGAAAAAGGTGGCATGAACTAGAAGATCCATAAACCAGAAGATAGTCCCACATGAAGTAAGAAACTGGCGGTCCTGAATGGAACGGAAGTAGAATCAGTGAGTCATCCAGGGGACGTTTCAATAGTAGAGGCAGGAAAGAATGGAGACCAGTTGGAAGGAGGGAGAGAGGATAGGGATGCAGAAGGGTACACAGGAATGAGAGAAAAGTAATGCAGGATGAAATTCTGCAATAGGTGCTCAGGGACCAAGGTCTGTGCTCTCTCTGCAGAGTACAGAGGTGGGGCCCAGCTGCTGTGGTGACAAAGGCACTGCCTGATTGCGCATCAGAGCCAACAGCCACTCTGAAATGCTTTTGGCTTCTTGTGTTAGCACTGATCATACCCCCATGAACCCAGTGATTTCACACCGAGGAGGGTTTCCTGCAGATACACTGGCCCAGGAGATCAAGATCTCCTATCATTGCACCAAAACTGGAGTCATGAAGATGGAGAAACAGCCTACTGCCTGACAACAGGGAACTCAGGAAATTAATGACTATGTGATGATCTCTTAGATGTTGAGACTTGAAGAAAATGCTGTATATATGCATATTAGAAGAACGCCCTGAGCTTTTGAACGTGCACTTGCTAATGGCAAGGTCTATGATACTCACATCACTGTGTTTGTCTAAAGAACAGTAAAAAGCAAATGACCTATAAGCCAAAGAAAATTAGAATCTCATCAACCTCCTTGTCATAATGGCTGGAAGAGGACAATGGAGTACTAGAGTTATGCGGAGATCAGTGACACTTGATTTTATATGCAATCATGTAACTTGTGGGGATAAATGTACTGACATCTACATCATCAAACATGATCTTTGATACTGCAGTTCCCACAACCCTCTTCCAGAGGAATAAAATTGAGGCATCACACACACACACACACACACACACACACACACACACACACACACACACACACACACACACACACACAATTTCCAAGAAGACACTGACCTACGGACATGTGGAAAGAACTAAATTTGCAGTTTTTTTTTTTTCTCAGTGTATACCGGGAGAGCTTTGCAGGAGAGAAGGGGTGACCTGATGGTGGTGACTGGGGTGAGTGTCCATAATAATTCATTGAGGCCTAACTTGTTCCAAGTCTGTTCCTATTCATGTGCTTTATTTTATATAAAATCTTTTAAAATGAAACCCATTGTAGTTAGGTTCTTTCATTCGAACATCTTCAGTAAGCATAAAATATACATTTAAATTAAATTCTAAATCTTTGTAACAGAGACACTACATACCCTTCCAGTAACTGAACTAAAGCGGGAGAGGAGTAGCAGTGAGGAGGGCCCTGTTCCTTGGCCTGATTGAAGCTTTTTGACAATGTGTAAACTTCATCTCCTCTGAGACTCAAGCTGATTGTCCAGGTCTTGACCTGCACACGTGTTGACACCAGAGCTACAAGAGCAACACGGGTGCTGGCAGGCCTCTCCTGGCAATGAGACAGACAGAGGAGGGCTTCCTGGTGAGGGTGTGCAGGACCAAGAAGGCTCCTCACACCCTGGAGCCGTAACCACAGAACCTGGCTTCCCCAGAAATCAGCTGACAGAACACTGAATCCTGTTGCTATTCTTGGAAAGGGATCTTTTCTCAAAAAAGTTTGTCTATGAATGTCCTGCAGGACCAACTGAACTTGGGTGCTTGAATGGGAAGCATTCAGGGGACTTGTGTCCTGAACAGTGAGAGTGATGAAGAGGAAAGGGGTAACTTTGGAACTACAGGATGAAAAGTCCGAGTCTATCTGCCCTGGTGCCTGTGAGACACAGGTCTGATGACACAGGTGGCAATGGTGACCCTTTCCCTCAACCTAACACTGAATGTGACCCATCATGAGACCAGCACAGTACAAATGGACAGAGGCCTGGAGTGTTTCCCTTCTCCTCTAATAATTATTATTTGTCCTAATATCCCAATGCTTTGCCTTTGCCTTGCATTTGGAAAACCATGATGTTGTAAAAAGTTTTATGGCTTAATGTGTCCCAATACAAAAAGATTAAGGATACTGCTGTTTAAAATACTGTGACTCAACACAATTACATTATCTCATTTATTGAAAACTTTAGAAGGAAAAGAAACATATGTAATTTTTAGTGCCACCCCTTACTATGTCTCAATAAAGCATTGCATTAAGTTTCCTCGTGTGTTGTTATGTGTTTATATATATATATATATATATATATATATATATATATATATGCATGTGTGTATGTGTATGTATATAAATACATACATATACTTACGTGTGTGTGTGTGTGTGTGTGTGTGTGTGTGTGTGTGTGTGTGTGTGACATTAGCTCCAGGTCCTTCACAGGGCTCCAGCGATGCTTAGAGTTCCCAGCTGGGACTGGACCCTGCTGTGTTCCTTACTTAATTCTGGGAGTACTAAGCTCTCACAGGATTGCAAAGCTGAGGAAGGTGAGCTGCTTGCTTGCTTGAGAAGGATCCCAACTATCTTCCACTTTTTATTCCCAGGAGGTCTGAGGTTGGGGAGGTCAGGACACTCTCACTATCTCATCATAACAAGGGATGAGGGATTCGACACTAAACTTCCAGCTAATGGATGCTCCCTGTTGATCTAGAGGGCATGGGGAATACACTGCTGTGTCCTGCAGGATGATATCATAAGTACATCCTCGAGGCCCCTTCACAGAAAATACAATGTGCACTATAACCCTGAAGTTACTCACACCGTGGCCTTACTGGAACTGATAGCCCTCTCCTCCAGATTAAGGAGGCAGTGCAGGGATGGGTTCAGCAAACTTAGAAGCTTACACAACCTGAGTACCCTCTTTACGAAAGAAGATCTCATGACATTTTTCACTTGCCTTTGCTGATTTTCACCATTCTCTTAATTCCCTTGCATGTTCACACACAAGACAGGACACCCCAGAAAGCTACTCAGTTTTTTTTTTAATAAAGTGTCCCCTCCCACAAACAAATGTTAGGAAGCAATGAGGAACATATGCATGTCTTACTCTTTCAATCCCAAGCCTTCTGAGTCACAGTTTTTCTCCTGGTCCTTCTTCCACCTGAATGGTGTTCTCTGCTCCTTCTCCGGAAGCATCTCTTGTTATGTCCAGAGTTGCAAATCCAAGACCACCACGGAGTCAGCACCGATGCAAATACAAAAGGGTCTTTATTCATTCTCGACCATCAGTGATGCAGCAGTGTTGGAATGGGAGCCCCGAACTCTGGGGGAGTGCATAGTTATATAGAGTAAATGTGGGAAAGGGAGAAATTCTATACTTGTCTCTACCTGATTGGTTGTATCTAGGGTGGTACAAGGCTGGGTAGGGGTCGATTAGCTGCATCTAGGGTGGCGTGAGGCGGGGTAGGGGGTCAAATGGCTGCATCTAGAGTGGTGTGAGGGTGGGTAGGGGTTGGACATATGTCCGCGGGTCTTCTTTTTTTCTTTTTTTCAACTAAGGGTCAGCAAGCAGTTACAGCAGCTTAAGAGGGCTGAAGGCATTAATTTTAAAATGGCAGCACTTATACTAAGGGAGGGTTTGGAGGAAAGCTAAGTCCTGAAGAAAAACTAAGTCCCTTTCATTCCCCCCTCTCTCTGGATCCTAAGGAAGGACACAATCATGGGTCTAGAGAGGTCTCATGGGTGTGAGGAGATAAAGGCTGATATTGTTGTCTTAGAACCATAAGCTGAATAGTATTAATTCTATCTTTAACAAAAGTTATCAATCTATTGAGTATGCATGGTCCAAAGGTAAGCAGAAGTAGCAGGATCATCAGGGGACTTATAAGGGTGGAGACTAAGGTTGTTAGCCATAGGGAATGGTTAAGTGTGGATTCAAACCATCCTTGTTGCTGTTCCCGTTCCTTTTTTCTTTTAGTTAAACCCTCTCGGACCTTGGTCATAGATTCTTTGACAATTCCCTAGTGGTCCTTAAAGAAACAGCATTCTTCTCCTAGGGCTGCACATAATCCTCCTTGTTGTAAGAAAATTAAATCTAAGCCTCTCCTGTTTTGGAGAACAACTTCAGATAAAGAGGTTAAGGATTCCTGAAGGTGGGAGATGGAGATTTCTATTCTTTCGATATCTAAGTCAATGGCTGCACTTAAGCTATTATAATGGGAACTCTGCACAGCCAGGGAGGCTATTCCTGTTCCTGCTCAGGCTAGTCCCATCCCAACTAGAGGTCCAAGCGTTAAAGCAGAGATGGGCTCTTTTTTAACCCGCCTGAATTCACCTGTGTACCGTTGATATACTTCTTCATCAGAGTGATATGAGATTCTAGGGAGAAGTTGAACTAAAATACAAAAACCTTGGGTTTTAATTAAGACTTGTCCATGAGTGCAGGGTGTGAGGCCTGTGGAGCAAGCCCACCATCCTTCCTGAGGGGGTTTGTAGTAATCTGGACTAGGAAGACTAACAGTCCGGTTACATAGAGGCCAGAACTTAGAAGGGAGATTTCCTAGGCAAAGGCCTCGCCCAAAAACTGTCTGTAAAGTTAATACCCCAGTTTTTCTGTTGCCATCTACACTTGGAGGGATCTGAAGAGGTAGTATAATTACCTACAAAGGCTATTGCCTCGTAATAAGGAGGCTGCATGTTATAACAAAGCCAGCAGGATTGATTTAAATTGGGCTATGTCGCATTCAGAAATCTGTAAATTTTGAGCACAAGTTCCCAGAGTGGATGTGGTGGGGAGTTATAGTTAGGGAGTTCTTGGGTAAGGGGGATTTGAGGAACCCCCATTGGAATTGAGATTGAACGGGTCCTGAGAGTGGGTGGCAAGAATGAGTTTGGAGGAGTTGGACGTGTGGGTGGATGTGTGGGCAAGTTTTTCAGAAATGTGTTTGGTCCAATTGCAATAGACCGGTCCTGGACAGTTATCCTGAGTATGAAAATATTTCCTGGATCTTTAGCTGACATGCGAGTTTTATTAAACAATCTAATACCCCATGTTTTTCCTTTTGTCCAGTCTGTGGATTGCCTGCCATCTGGAGTAAATTTGATAAGTAGAGGATTACAGGGATGGTTTCTATTGGTATAACAATTGCCAAATTGTTGTTTTCTTCAGATAGAGATTATATCATGAGTTTTAGCAGGGGTCCAGGTTACTGAACCCGTTGACATACAATCCCAAGATGGGCAATAAAATTGGGTGGGGTCCTAGCATTTCTTATCTCTATCATGACCAGGGCATACATAGAAGTGGTATGATCTTAATGTTATAGAATTATGCTCGACATCAGGGAGAAAGGTTTTTAAATCTACAGTAAGGTCGGGAACCATGTGTTGGGGGGGGCTATCTTTGAAGTTTGGGAAATAACGTCACCTGAGGAAATATCTATAACTTGCCAAGTTAAGTTAAAGGGTTGGTGGGAGTTAGACTTAGTATCTTGAGGGAAACATAACATGAATAATATCACCGAAAGAGAAGTGTGCGGTGCAGTCTTAGCTTTGAGGGGTTGTCCTTGTCTTGTTGGCTTTTCCATCCTGAAATGTAATCTTTGAGTATGGCAGAGGGGTCAGCAGTTTGGTCGTGGGTGTAGTGGACCTAAGGGGTGACTCCGTCAACCTTGAGTGCGGTGGGGGTTGTCAGGATCACGATGTAATGTCCCTTCCAGCGTGGCTGAAATGTTTCTTGGTGGTGTCTCCACACATAGACCCAATCGCCTTGGTGGTAGCAGTGAGGTTCCGGGGGTGGTGGTCCAGTCTAATAGAGGGCTTGTAGCTTAGGCCAGACCTGCTTATGGATCCGTTGTAACATTTGGAGGGAGAGAATTTGTTGATCATCAAACTCAGCAAGCACCTTGGATTTAAGGTTGAGAATGATGGGTGGAAGGGTACCAAATATAATCTAAAAAGGAGTAAGTCCCATTTTGTATGGGGAGTTACACACCTTATAAAGGGCGACGGGGAGGAGAGTCACCCAGTCCCCGCCAGTCTCTAAGGCTAATTTGGTTAAGGTCTCTTTTAGGGTTCTGTTCATTCTTTCTACCTGCCCAGAACTCTGGGGCCAGTATGCACAATGTAATTTCCAATCTGCCCAAGAACTTGTGCTATCTCTTGTGTTACCTTGGAAATGAATCCTGGTCCATTGTCTGAGCCAATCTTAACAGGGAAACCATACCTTGGCAGGATGTCTTCTAGCAGCTTCTTGGCCACTGTCTGTGCTGTCTCATGTTTGGTGGGAAATGCCTCGGTCCAACCTGAAAAAGTGTCTACAAACACTAGGAAATACCTGTACCCGTATTTTCCTGGCTTCACCTCTGTGAAGTCTACTTCCCATAGGTGCCCGGTCTGTTTCCCCGAAATCTGGCGCCAGGGTTGGGCACATGGGCAGTAGCATTTGTCAGTTGGCAAGCCTTGCAGCTTGCCACAATTTGCTCCATTTTGGATCAAGAGTCCTTGATAGTGATGCAAGCATGCCGCACCAAGTCTGCCATTTTTCTTGTTCCCATGTGTGTAGCACGATGCATTTTAGTTAGGAAACGCCGTCCCAGTTCTTCTGGTAGGATGATGCTGCAGTCAGCGGCTCTCCACCAGCTGTCCAAGCATTGAGTCATGGGCAAATGCTTAATCCATTTTATATCTTCGTCAGTGTAGGAGGGGGTGTCTGGCAGGTTGGGGACACCCGGTTCTGGCAATGTGGTCACTATTGCATGGTCCACAGAAAGGGCTGCCTGTCTGGCACATTGGTCAGCTAATCTATTTCCTCTGGCAACCGGAGTGTCAGATTTTTGGTAGCCCGGGCAGTGAATTATTGCCAATGCTTTGGGTAGCCATAGGGCCTGTAGGAGGTCGAGAATTTCCTCCGTATTTTTGATGGTTTTTCCTTTGGCAGTCAATAACCCCCTCTCTATATAGATGGCCCCATAAATGTGGGCAGTGGCAAAGGCGTACCTACTGTCTGTATAGACATTAAGGCCTTTATCTTTGGCCATGGTCAATGCTTTGGTTAGTGCGATCAGCTCTGCCCGCTGGGCTGAAGTCCCCGGAGCCAGTGGCTCTGACCATATAGTCTCAGTCTCAGTTGTTACAGCCGCCCCCACATACCTTGCCCCATTTTGCATGAAGCTGCTTCCGTTGGTGTACCAGGTGGCATCTGCTTCTGCCAGCGGCTGATCTTGCAGGTCGGTTCTGACTCCGTGAACGTGGGCCAGGATTTCCCCACAGTCATGGAGTGGTATTTCCTAGTCCGGGTCGGGTAGGAGGGTGGCTGGATTTAGTGAGGTGGGTGTCTGGAACAGAATTCTGGCAGGGTTTAAGAGCAGCCCCTGGTAATGTGTCAAATGGGCATCACTTATCCATCTGTCTGGTGGCTGTTTGAGTACCCCTTCAATGGCATGTGGGGTGGTGACATTTAGTTCATGTCCCCAAGTTAATTTGTCTGCATCTCTGACCATGGTTGCTACCGCAGCGATGATTCGCAGACAGGGGGGCCACCCAATGGCGACATTGTCCAGCAGCTTGGAAAAATAAGCTATGGGCCTTTCCCATGGACCAATATAGTGTATAAGCACTCCTTTTGCAATTCCCTTGTTTTCGTCTACGTATAGGTAGAAGGGTTTGGTTAAATCAAGGAGCCCCAGTGCAGGTGCGGAAAGTAAGGCCTGCTTAAGACTATTGAAAGAGTTTTCCCTGGTTTCCATCCATGTAAACCCCTGTTTTTCTTTGGTGGCCTCATAAAGGGGTTTAGTTATTTACATAAAACCGGGATCCACAATCGGCAGTATCCTGCAGATCCTAGGAACTCACGCACTTGGCGGACATTTTGAGGGCGCGGTATTCTCAATACAGTTTCCTTTCTTGCCTCTGTGAGCCATCTCTGACCCCCTCTTAATTTATAGCCCAAATAGCTTACCTCTGTTTTGCAGATTTGGGCCTTTTTGGCTGAGGCTCGGTAGCCTAGGGCTCCTAATGTAGAAAGCAAGTCCTTGATGGCCTGTAGGCATGTCTCCTGATCTTCAGTGGCTACTAGAATATCATCTCCATACTGCAAAAGAGTTAATTCTGGGTGGTTAGATCAGAACTCACTTAGATCTTCATGTAGGGCTTCATTGAAGTTGGTGGGGAGTTCTTGAATCCTTGAGGGAGTCTGGTCCAGGTGAGCTGGCCATTAATTCCATTCTCCGGGTCTGCCCACTCGAAAACGAAGATGTTTTGGCTCTTAGGTGCTAGAGGCAAGCTGAAGAAAGCATCTTTTAAATCTAGGACTGTATACCAGGGTTAGGTAGGGGGCAATGAGCTGAGGAGGGTGTACGGATTTGGGACTGTTGGGTGTACATCCGTCACCCACTTGTTTACCTCATGCAAATCTTGGACTGGCCGATAGTCAGTTGAATTTGGTTTTTGGACTGGCAACAGAGGAGTATTTCATGCCGACTGGCAGGGTTTTAACATGGCTAATTCGAGCAGTCTCCTGATGTGGGGAGTGATCCAAACTTTTGCCTCAAGTGGCATCGGGTATTGTCAGACCCTGACTGGATCTGCACCTGGTTTTAATTCTATGAATAGTGCCGGCCTATGTTGAGCCAGTCCCACTCCCCCTGTTTCAACCCAGGCCTGAGGAAATGTCAGCAGCCAATATTCTAGGTTGGGCATTGGTGATGAGGGTGCCTGGTGCAGGCGGTACTCATCTTCGAGGTTTATAGTAAGCACCTGTATTGGATGTCCCTCTTTGTTTAGAATTTTTGTCCCTTTTGGGTGGAAGCTGATTTGTGCCCCTAACTTAGTGAGCAATTCTTGGCCTAATAAGGAGTAGGGGCATTCTTGGATGACCATGAACAAGTGAGACACCCAGCCCACG
Source organism: Cynopterus sphinx (assembly GCA_030015415.1). Classification (NCBI taxonomy): domain Eukaryota; kingdom Metazoa; phylum Chordata; class Mammalia; order Chiroptera; family Pteropodidae; genus Cynopterus; species Cynopterus sphinx. Next base: position 25,365 of record JAKZJJ010000066.1, on the reverse strand, counting down.
CTGAGGTCCACTGTTCTTCAGGTAGTCCATGAATATTGTTTCATCCCTGTAGCTCCCTGTACCCATGAGGTCTTATCTGCCAATTTTCCTTGGGGTTGTAATAAGACGGAGTGCTGAGCTCTGGTGTTCACAAGGGAATTTAGAGGTTGCCCCTCCACTTTTAAAGTTACCCTGGGCTCGGGGAGGGGTCCCGAACCCCGTCGCCCCTAGTGATCAATGTCCTCGGTGCCCAGGATAGTAACGGGGTCTTTTTAGGTTTCTTGTTAGGACAATCTCTGACCCAGTAACCCTCTCTTTGCAGAATGCACATTGGTTCTTGTTTAACTTAGGGCGGTTCCCTCGGGTGGAGTCTTCCTTACCTTGTCCAGTGGCCATTTTCTTAAGATGTCTCTGTCGTTCCTGTGGGCTATCTGCAGTCATAGCCAGCAGTATCTTAGCCAAGTTTCAAGTTTGGCAGTCGTTTATTCTTGCCTGTTGTTCCTCTGGGCTCTCTCGGTTGTTAAACACTCTTCCTGCCACAACTACCAGATCATGTAAGCTCTTTTCTCCTAATCTTTCTACTTTTTGCAATTTTCTTTTTATATCGGGAGCAGCTTGGTTAACAAAAGCCATAACAATAGCGGCTTTACTTTCTAGAGCTTCAGGATCCGTGGGGGTGTACTGTCTGAATGCCTCCATGATCCTTTCTAGAAATGCTGCTGGACTTTCATCCTTACCTTGTTGAATAGTATACACCTTAGCCAAATTAGTGGGCTTTCGTGCAGCCACCCTGAGACCAGCCAACAGAGTCTGGCAGTAAACCTGGAGTCTCTCCTTACCTTCTGCTGAATTGTAGTCCCAGTTTAGATGAGAGAGAGAAAAAGTGGCATTTATAAGATCTGGATTCTGGGTGGGCTGTCTGTCATCTCCCAAGACTGACTTTCGGGCTTCCACCTGATCCTTTCTCTCACTTCAGTGGTAAAGAGGACCTGTAAGAGCTGTTGACAATCATCCCAAGTGGGCTGATGGGTAAAAAGAACAGTATCTAAAAGGCTAATAAGATGTTTGGGGTTTTCTGAAAATTTAGCATTCTGAGTTCTCCAGTTATAGAGGTCACTAGTGGAGAACAGCCAATGCATTATTAATAATGCATTGGCTGTTCTCCTGCCTCTTCCCGGGGCCCCGCAGCATGCAAGGGGAGGACAGTTGTGTCAGCAGGCCCTTGTTTGGGGGCTGCTCGATTGACCCGGCCCGTGTCCCTGCCGCAGGTCCGCGCACAGGCATTCTTTCTTCTGCAACAGGAGCTGGATCCTCCACATCAGGGTTGGCTAGTTCTGCCAGTGGGGCTGTTGGAGGAAGCTGATAGGGTGGTGGAAAAATTAATTCCTCTGAGACAGTGTCCTGCAAGATCAGGTAGAGAGAGGGTTTTGGCTCTTTAGGTTCCAAGTCTTTCTGAGACTTTAGAACTGGATCCTGTAGAGCCAAGATTTTGGGCGTGGGACCTGCCCTGGGTGGAAGGAAAGGTTTAAGCCATGGGGGAGGGTTTTCAATCAGGTCCTGCCAGACCAAGTCATAGGGAATTTTGTCTGGATGGCCATGGGTCCGCTTTTTGAAAATGACATCTTTAACCTGTAAAAGAGTGGTTAGATCAAATGTTCCCTCTGGCGGCCAGACCACATTAAAGGATGGCCACTCGGAGGTGCAGAAAATTTGAAATTTTTTCTTCCTGATGTCCGTGCTCAAATTGTGAGCTCTCTCCCTTACGTCTGAAAAATGGTCAGTCATGAGAGACAGAGAAGTCCTCTGCGTCTGTCCCATCTCCTCTGTCAACACTAAGACCAAGACAATCACGACAAACAACAAACAGGCGCCTGCAGAGAAAAACGCCGCGGTGTGGAGACAAAGCTGAAAGTAAATTGAGGGTCTGCTGGACTGCAGCGGCAGCCGACTTCCCTCGCAGATGAGGATTTCGTCCTCCGGGTGGGGGCAAGACCCCCGGTCGGCGACCTGCCAGTGCGTCCGCCTAAGTCAATGCCGACCTCGATACAGTTTGGAGCTCCTACAGGTTTATACAGATTAGAATTTCCCGTTCCTACAGATTACAGGCTTGTTAGCAATAAAAGACAATGAAATGAAACATAGATAGACAGAAAGTTGAGTGCACTCACCAGCGGCACCAGACGCTCCGGGTTGGAGATCCTTGGGGGTCTCTGGGATCCTGTAGGAGCCCCCCAAAAGTTATGCCCAGAGTTGCAAATCCCAGAAGACCACCAAGGAGCCAACACCAATGCAAATACAGAAGGGTCTTTATTCAGACTCGAGTCCGGACTCTCGACCATCAGTGATGCAGCAGTGTTGGAATGAGAGCCCCGAACTCTGAAGGAGTGCATAGTTATATAGAGTAAATGTGGCAAAAGGAGAAAGTCTATACCTGTCTCTACCTGATTGGTTGTATCTAGGGTGGTACAAGGCTGGGTAGGGGTCGATTAGCTGCATCTAGAGAGGCGTGAAGCTGATAGGCGGTCGACTGGCTGCATCTAGGGTGGTGTGAGGCTGTGTAGGGGCTGGACATATGTCCATGGGTCTTCTTTTTTTCTTTGTTTTTAGCTAAGGGTCAGCAAGCGGTTACAGCAGCTTAAGAGGGCTGAAGGCATTAATTTTAAAATGGCAGCACTTATACTAAGGGAGGGTTTGGAGGAAAGCTAAGTCCTGAAGAAAAACTAAGTCCCTTTCACCCCTCATTTAGAAAGTTGCAGTGAAGAGAACAACTGTGCATGGCCAGAGTCATCCACAGTAGGAAAGCACCCATGTGGGGGTTGTCCATAGCAGAACCAGACCTCACATGGACCCTCCAGCATGTTGGGCACAGCCCTTCTGGCCCCCACCCAGCCCAGTTTGCTGCCTGGCCCACTCAGGGTGGCTCAACTCAATGCAAAGGCAGTCAGGAGCCAGGGAGATGCTCTGAGAGAAGGCATGAAGAATTGGAGGGAGATATTACAGACGAGGACAATTCTAGGACCTCAAGTACATAGAGAAGACCAGGGCTCTTCACATGAGAATGAAAAAAGAGAGAGGGAGGGGCTGGGGAAGAGTAAAAAAAATTGATGGATAAGAGAAAGAAGAAAAATTAAAGAGGAAATAACTTACATGTAGATGTTGCTTTCTGTGACGGAGTCTTCAAAATTCACAAAACGTTCCTTAAGTTACATTGGCAGTAATGATGTTGGGGTGGCCGCCGGAATGGAAAGTGGAGAGTTAACAGTAAAGGAAAGAACTCTGGTGCTGCTTCCAGCAGCATAAACAAAGCCTATGCTCCTCCCCAGGGCGTCGAGCAATTCACCTCTGCAATGAAGAGAAGCTCTCAGGTCTGTGGGACCCCTGTCAGCCTTTGACTTCTGTAAGTGATAACAGGAAGCCATGCCTGTGTCACCTTTTTCCTCTAAGAAGTCAGTCATGGTTCCAATGACACATTGGCTTATTTCCCTCAGGACTTCTCTTCCTCTTCTCTTTTTCTAATTAGAGTCTGTTTCCTAACTCCTTCTCCAAATACATGGTTCTTTAATATGGGATCATTAAAATGATGATCATGGGTTTATCGACACCATCACTAATCAATCAGTGGATCAAGGAATCAACCTATTGAGACTCAAAGAGTACCTATCATGAGTCTGGGTTGTGCTGGGTTCTGTGGGAGAAAGTGACAATCAACTCCACATAACAAGTGACTGTCCTGTGCCTAGTATGACCTTAATTGGGCGATATGTAATTTCTGCCACAGACCCGTAAATCTTTCAGCCCCTTAGAAAGGATCAAAATAAAATCTAAGGTAAGGTCACAGTCTCAAATTTTCTAGCTCTGTAGGTAAAGTCATGGGGTTTATACAGCAGGTGTGGCCACATAAATCACATAAATACGTTCGCTGCCAGGGTTGACCAGGTGTTCTGGAATACTTGAAAGGGCAGGAACACTGGGAAAACCTCAGACAAGTTCACAGGGTGGTAATTTTGGGGGAATGGGGGTGGGGCAGCTCTACTGAAGGTTGTGGTGTGTTGTCAGGGGAGCAGTGACCCCCGCAGCCCAGAGGTCCTTTCCCAATCAGGTCAGTCCCAGGAGACCGGGTCCCTGAGGCCATGGCAATGAACATGTGAGGTAGGTGCGCAGCCCCTTCACCCTGTCCTCTGGAACTCCTTATAGCCTTCAAGGTCTTGGGGGGCAAATGGATACAGTCCTCTCTCAGATGGAGGCAAATGCAGGTCTTGTTCTGAGTCCCAGGATTTGGGATTTGGGTGAGGAGTGGAGGCAAGAATTGTGGTTCAAAGTGCTTCCCACCTTGTCTCTCCAGAATGAAATGGGAACATGTGCAGGAACCTGAGAAGAAACACTCTCTATGGTGCAACCACTGTGAGTGTTCTTTATACCAAGGAACACACACTCATCCTCAGAGTGATGGTTTGACTGAGAACTGGAACGAGCAAAGAAAGCTTTGGTTATTTCAAAAGGCTGGAGGTATAGGCGTCATGGGCTTGCTTATAAGCCTTCACAAGTGCTTGCACACACCCACTTAAGGGCCCTCCACCCAGATAAACTCCCCTGGCTCCTCTGGTGGATGTGTGTGTGAGGGGCTGGGAGAAGGGGCTGGTATGATTCTGCCATTCTTTCCAATGTAGGAAAACGACAGTATGAATATATAGTTTTCATTCTTCCACATGTCACTACAACATTTATTTTTTCCTGCCTGATGCTGTAGTCTCAGATTGGGCTGCAAGTACAATAGTCAGGGGCACACATGCTTTCTAGGCAAGAAACTGTAACTACACTTTTATACTTTCCTGTTAGAATTTTGTGGGCCTCGACTGAGTGGGTTGTGCATTTACTCTATTTGGCAAACACGGTGTTATCCATGGTGTACTCCTACCGCCTAGTGGTGACGTTGCCTATTAGCCTGTGAAAGGAGAGACATGAGGGCATACGAGCTGAGGGTGAAGCAAAGAATCCACAGGTTTATGCAATGAGGAAATCCAATATTCTACACTAAAGGCTTTCATAAATGGGCTTCTGTGACCTGCAGGAGTCTATTAGGGGAAGAATGTCTCCTGTTTCTTCCTCTCCATCCTCAGGGCTTACTCAGCACCAGGCATACAGTACGTGCTCAGGTTGCTGAAGAAACCGGGCATCATCTTGGGGACTGTTGAGCTATAGGCCCAGAGAGCCAGAACAGGCTCCCACAATAACATCTTAAACTCACAGGCAAGACCTCCTTCCTGTGGAGGTGGCTCCACCATGGGATTACATGGTGTTGTTAATTACAATTCTTGGTCCATTCATCTCTAACTTGTGCCAAAGAAACAAAGTTACAAAGCTCCTACCACCTGATTCTGCTTCACAATATATAACTATTACAGAAATGCTCAGTGGAGATGTTCTGACCCCATTTTATTGAATATCACATGTTAGTGGATGAATGTTGAAGAAATGGTTCTTTGACTCCCCACCTGCATATTTGTGCCAGTAATCTATTGCTTATAACAAACCATCCCAAAGTGTAGTGTCTTAGTACAGCAGCAGTTCACCCTACCGGGCATTAGTCTCGGCTAGTGGGGTCCCTTTCATATCTGAGGTCAGCTGGCCCTTCAGCTCATGGGCTAGGATGGCTCTCTCATTTATAGGATTGGGCTGTGGTGATGAGGTGTGACTGGGCCCTAGGACCGTAATTATCCAGTAGGCCAGCCGGGGCTTATTCACATGGCAGTTGGGACCTGAGTGTAAAGAGAGAGCAAGCTCCACAAACAAGTACTTTTCACACTCATGAGCGTACATTTTATATGCTTCATGTTAACTAACATCCTAGTGGCCAAAGCAAGTCATATGACCAAGGCTGAGTCAGGGCAACACCACAGGCCATGGCTAGATGAAAGAAAGAAGTGGTGGCCATTTTTGCAATCTCTCACAGTATGCCCCCTTAGAATTCTTAAAATGACCAAAAGAGAGGTGACTAACTACCTTCTGAGTAGCAATGTAATTAAAAGCAATGATCTGCATATAGAGGGAATCAAAGCATGTTTATGAACAATTGTCATTTTTATTCTTTAGCTTCAGAGTTGAAATAATTCCTCTGAGGTTTTACCGCCACATAGTGGCAGAGTTAGAGTGTGCACCCAGGCTGTCTGAGTCTGAAGGTCAAGCTCACAGCTGCTGTCGTCTGATGGCTTGCCAGCACGTGTCTTTTAGTTCCATCATTAACAAGGACTTATGAAATGTTTAATTCAGATCGCAAACACTGTTTCTCCCATCTAGCCCTTCTCTGCATTGTTCTGAGACAAGAGGACAGTCAGGCCTCATTTTGTCCTGCTTCAAATCTATAGCACACGGTCAGGCAGTCAAGCCCAGGCACAAAGAAGAAACCAGAGATACTTTGTTTAAATCCATCATCCACCCACACTGGGAATGACCACGTTTAGAGTATCCATTTCCACCTTCTTTAGGCTGTAATGAGGCATTACAACCCCCTTCTGGCAGGGGTTGCTAGACAGCTTTTGGTGGTTTCAGAGAAGCCCACGTAGGAACTCAGGCTTCCACCACTGCTGGATACTCAAGAAGTCAGTCCTTTACTCCTTATTGTCAGTCGAGTTTGTGGAGAATGGACATCTATCCTCCACCCAGCAGTAATGAGGAGGTCCAAAATCTCCCCAGTGGGGTGGGGACAGGGCAGACATTCAGCACCACCTAGCAGCAATGAGGACACGCTTCCTACCAATAGTTTCAGTAGAGGTCATGAAGAAGCACTAACGAGGCACTCATAATGACTCCTTGAGCAGCATCAGCAATTCCAGCTCATGGTTCTTTGAAGTTAATAAAATTGACAAACTCCTAGCTAGACTCACTAAAGAAAAAAGAGAAGGGTCACAAATATAAAGAATCAGGGATAAAAGCGGGAAATTATGACAGACACCGCAGATATACAAAGGATCTTACAAGAATACTATAAAAAATATATAACACCACATTTAATAACCTAGAAGAAATGGATCAGTACTTAAAAAATACAACCTTCCTAGATTGAATCTAGATGAAATGGAAAATCTAAAGAGACCATTCAGTGGTATGGAAATTTTAAAAAATCATCAAAAACCTACCAAAAGTAGAAGCCCAGGACCAGATGGCTTCACCAGTGAATTCTACCAAACATTCAAAGAAGATATAATACCTATTCTCCTCAAACACTTCCAAAAACTCGAATAGCAGGCAATCCTACCCAACTCATTTTATGAGGCCAAAATTATGTTCATACTCAACTAGTAAAGATAAAGTAAAAAAAAAAAAAAAAGAAAACTACAGACCAATATACCTCATGAATACAGAGGCAAAAGTCCTAAATAAGTTACTAACAAACTGAATATATCAACATATTCAAAATGTTATAGACCATGATCAAGTGGGCTTCATCCCAGAGGTATATAGGGATGTTTCGACATATGCTCATCAAGTACTCTGATACACCATATCAACAAATTAAAAAGTAAGAAACATATGATCATATCAAGAGATGCAGAAAAAGCCTTTGACAAGATACAGCATCCATTTATAATCAAAACACTTCACAAAATCGGAACAGAAAAAAAAGTACCTTACATAATAAAGGTCATCTATGAGAAACACTCAGCCAACATTAAAGTTAATGGTGAAAAACTAAAAACTTTGCCTCTAAGACCAGCAACAAGGCAAGGCTTTCCACTATAGCCACTCTTATTCAATATAACATTGGAGGTCCTGGTGACTACAATCAGATAAGAAAAAGATATAAAAAAGCATCCAAGTAGGAAATGAAGAAGTCAAACTCTCACTATTTTCAGATGACATGATTCTCTATATAGAAACCCCTAAAGACTCCACAAGAACACTACTAGAAACAATAAGCAAATACAGTAAACTTTCTGGGTACAAAGTCAATGTTCAAAAATCCATAGAGTGCCTATATTCTAATAATGAAGTATCAGAAAAACAGATGGAAAAAATAATTCCTTTTGCAATTGCAATAAAAGAACAAAATACCTAGGAATCTATCTAAGGAAACATCTAAAGGACTTATATATTGAAAACTATAAGACCGTATTAAAAGAAACTGAAGAAGATACAAAGAAAGGAAAGATATGCCGTATTCTTGGATTGAAAGAATCAACATAGTTAAAATGACCATATTACCTAAAGCATAATACAGATTTAATGCAATCTCCATTAAAACTCACTGGCATTTTTTAAAGAAATAGAACAAAAATCATCAGATTTGTATGGAAGTCCAAAAGATCCCGGATTGTAAGAGCCATCCTGATGAAAAGAACGAGGCTGGAGGCAACACTCTGCCCAACTTCAAATTATACTACAAAGTGACAGTAATCAATATAGCATGGTATTGGCAGAAAAACAGACACACAGACCAATGGAACCAAATCAAGAATCTAGCAGAAAATCATATTTATACGGGCAAATAATTTTCAACAAAAAAAAGCATAAAACCTGCAATGGAGATACGAAAGCCTCTTCGATAAATGGTGCTGGGAAAACTTGAAAGCCACGTGCAACGGAATGAAACTAGACTGTTATCTATAACCGCACACCAAAATTAACTCAAAATGGATTAAGGACCTGGAATAAGACCTGAAACAATAAAATGTGTAGGAAAAAAAAATAGGAACTGAACTCATAATCCTTGGACTTAAAGAGGATTTTAAAAATATGACCTCAAAGGCAAGGGAAGTAAAAGTAAAAACAAATGAATGCGACTACATCAAACTAAAAAGCTTCTGCTCAGCAAAAGAGACCATTAACAAGGTCAAGAGACAAGCTTCTGATTAGGAAAATATGTTTGCAACATATGTCTCTGATATGGTCCTAATATCCAAAATGTGCAAAAAACAAATACAATTCAACAATGATGACAACAACAAACAAACAAACAAACAAACAAATCAAAAAATAGGCAGAGGACCTTAACAGATATTTCTTCCTAGAAGACATACAAATGGTCAACACATATATTAAAAAAATGCTCAACATCGCTAGCTATTAGAAATATTTAAATCAAAGCCACGATGAGATGCCAATCACGCCTGTTAGTGTAGCTATAATCAACAGGACAAGTAATAAAGAAATGTTGAAGAGGATGCAGAGAAAACGGAACCATCGTACACTACTGGTAGGACTGCGAATTGGTACAGCCACTATGGAAAACAGGATGGAGGTTCCTCCAATAACTAAGAATTGATCCTCCATATGATCCAGCAATCCCACTACAGGATATTTGCACCAAATACCTGAAAAGCCATATCCGAAAGATATTTCCACACTGATGTTAATAGCAGCATTATTCACAGTGCCCAGGATTTGCTAGCAACCGAACTGTCCTATGATAGATGATTGGCTAAAGAACTGGATACGTATACACAATGGAATGTTACTCAGCCATAGGAAGAGGTGAAATACTGCCATTTGCAGCAATGAGATGGACCTCCAGATAATCATGCTAACAAAAATAAGCCAGGCAGAGAAAGTTAAAAATCACATACCACTTATATTGGGATGGATATAAACCAAAACACAACAAATGAACAGGACAAGCAAACAGAGACTCATGGGCATGGATTAAAGGGTAGTGGTTACCACAGTGTAGAGGGGAGTAGTGATGGCAGAGTTAGGCAGGGTAAAAGCGGTCAAATATGTGGTGACAGAAAGAAATCTAATGATGGAAGGTAAACACCCAGTGTAAATATATATATGCCTTACTGTTAAAGTGTACAGCTGAAACTTATTGGGTTTTGTTGACCAATGTCATCATAAATAAATGAAATTAATAATAATAACAAAGAAACTCCAGCTTAAATTGAACCTAAAAAATAAGACCCAGAGTCTCATATTAATACAGAAATGTCCAGATTTCTATCTGTGGCCTTCTTTTGGCCTTCAGAGTTAGGTGGAGGAGGCTGAGGTTGGACATGATACCTGGTCAAGTAGCTGGGACCTGAATGCCATTGGCATGGCCTCTCAGGTACCTGACCCTTGGTGATCAGCAGGCGCCAGGAGAGTGTATCATGATAGGTGATATTTGTGTACACTGGATGGGAACACACATTGGTAAAAAGAGCAGGTACACACCTTTTGACAAATCTGGAATATCTTTGTACTGATTACAACCTAAAGGTACATTAAAGCCTAAAATCTTTAATAGATATGTGCCTGGGAAATATTGCTGCACACAGTATTGAATTTTTAAGTTTAACAGTGTTTTCAATTAGAAGTTTCCTTTAATTGTTTTGGGTATCCAACATTATCAGTAGACATTGATGTAACTTATGCAGTCCAACAGAGAAGTAGTGATGGGACTATGATGGGACCCATACAAAGAGAAAAAGACTAAGGACTAAGCGCAGAGTCATGCCACTGCAAAGTGAACACGAAGAGGACCCTGCAGATGTATTAAATTAAGGCAATGCACTGAAAAACTGCTTTGAGCACTCACTGGATGATGGGGCGCTCCACAGAATTCCAGAAGGGTAGTCTGTTTTGAGACTACTGGAAAGCCTTGGACTGTGTCGATCATGAAAACCTATAGGTTGCTCTGGAACAACTGGGTGTGCCTCAGCACTCGATGGTCCTGATACATGACCTGTGTTGTATAAAGGTAGCCGCTGTCAGGATACAACATGGAGACACAAGATCATTTCCTATAGGCAGACATGTCAGACATGGGTGCATTCTATCTGCCTATTTGTTAGTCTGTATGCAGAACGGATCCTACAATTGTGTGGATTAGACTAAGAGGAAGGTGTCAAAATTGGTGACAGATAGAGAAATGTCTTAACATGCAGATGACTCCATCTTACTAGGAGAATGTAGCAGTAACTGGACACAATTTCTATGAAATTACAAGAATAGTGTGCAAAACCAAAGTAGCATTTGAACATCAAGATGATAAAATCATGACTACAAAACAAATACACCACATTCACATGGACAATGAAAATAGTGAAATGGCTCAAGGTGTCATTGACCTTGTTTCTGTTATCAGTTCAATTGGAGACTGCAGCCAAAAATCAAGAGAAAACTGAGACTTGGAAGAGTGGCAGTGGAAGGATTAGGAAAGATCTCCACAAACAAGGATGTGTCATTAGAGACCAACGTCAACCGTACAATCTTATCCCCAACCACTCTCTTCTGATATGAAAGCTGGCCTTTGAAAATGGCTGAGAGGAAAAAGGAAATGATTCATTCCTAATACATCACTGGTGGAAAGCTCTATAGATACCCAGGATTGACAGACAGACAAACGAGTGGGTTCTAGGGCAAATGGAACTTGAAACAGCGATGGAGGCAGAAATGACAAAGCTGAAGTGATTCTGCTTCAGACACATCATGGAAAGTCAGAGTTCTATGGGAAAAGAAATTATACTGAATAAAATAAAAGGCAGAAGGAAAAGAGGAATCTACGATATGGATTGACTCTGTCAAAAGAGCCACACATACAAGTCAACAGGAGCTAGGCAGGACTGTTGGGGACAAGAAACTATATTCAGCATTCATTCGAAGAGTCACCAGGTATTGGTGAGAGTCAATGCATATCTCACACACCTACACACACACACACAAACACATACACACTCACACACACACCCATCTTGATGTTTTATGTACTGTATTATATAATTTTTCAAAATGAGGTGATAGTCTTATATAAAGTGATACTAAGTATGAGGTGTATCATAGATCAGATATAGAAAAATTCAGAAATAAAAAGACAGAACTCAGAAAAACAAAATTTAAAAATGCCTGCAGAAACAAAATAGAAACTAGAAGAAACATGATGACAATCATGCATAGATTTTTAAAAATGAGATCACTTTGCAAAAGAAATTCAGCAAAGAGATTATAAAATAGTTGGTCACAAGGATCTGAAGTTGAAGAGAATCAATAAGAAGATATCTGATATCTAACAATTTGAGTGCCTGAAAAACAAAAACAAAAGCAATGATACAAAGCAAGTATTAACAATTCAAAAGATGCAAAATGCTTTAAAATTGTTTATTAAAGAGAACACTCAGCACCCACTTGGAATAACTAACAGCAAGTGATAAGCTAGCAAAATACTGTGCTTGTTAGATAGGAAAAATCGTTTAGACATCAAGAATCACTGAGCAAATGACTTATAAGGGAAATCATTACAATTTTATCAAACTTTATCAAAAGAAATACTGTGTCAGAAGAAAATAGAGCAACATATTGAAACACTCAATGGAAGAAAGAGAGAGTCAGGAACTTGATACCAGCTAAGCCAACTTTCAGGTATAAAAGGCCCTGACATCCAAGTCATTGAAAAGATCTTGCATGATAGTGTCACAGAGGCGGCAGAATAAAGAAACCTCAAACAAAAAATCTGCAAAAGGACACTAACATAAGGATGGCTGGTAAGGACTACATTTGTAAAGATTCAATGAAAGTTGTAGGAAATAGGGAGTGATCCTGGTGTGGTCACGAGGGTGACTGTCTCACAGTAATGCATTCAGTTCCAACTCTAAGGTATTTTCCTATATCTCTGTTTCATTATATAGAAAAGAAAACTTTTAAAGCAACTAGCAAGTGATGTTATTTAACATATGAAAAACTTCTATATCAAATATACATGTGCCTAGAACTAGCACTAGATCTATACAATACAAAACTAAACTATTACTAAGGGCAACACTCTGGGAGAGCAGCAGCAGGGAAGCTGCTGTCCTTGGTCCTCACTGAAAGTCCCTGACAATGTGGAAGCTCCATCCCCTCGGAGGCCCTGGCTGAGGCCTCCAGGTCATGGCCATCACAGGTGTCAACAAGAACCTGCAACACAAACACAGGTTCTAGAATCATTGGGAAGCCACAAAAACAGATGGAGGAGCGCTCGTGGAGGTGGGCATGCAGGACCAAGAAGGCTCCCCAGACCTTAGAAGGTAATCTCGGGCCTCCATGCCCACGGTTCAATTTTGAGGAAGAACTCTCAGTTCTCTTCTCTTTAGGCACAGTATTCCTCATGCAGCACACAAAGTTCACAGAACGAATGAGTGATGGGGGCAGATTTTCCACGTGAGAATAATAATGTGTATTCTGAGCAAGAGTGTCTGAAGACAAATACTAGACTTCTATGAAGAAATTCACAGGGAATTGATCCCAACTATCCCTGGAGTTGCCTCCTGACTCAGATATCTCCAGAACTGGTTGTGGCATGGGGCTACTCTAGGGGCCACAGGCAATAGGGAAGAGCCCTGCCCAGCACTCAGCCAAGGGGAGAGGAGGCATTTGGAGGCCTTCCAGTAATGGAAAGGCAGTGGGACTGAACAAAGCGGCAGCAGTGCCACATCTTGACCATTCTAAGTGAGACCTACTGAGAGGTTATATTCTATACTAAATTAAATTTTATGTCATGTTAACAAATTCTGAAGTATGTTCATCCATTAAGAAGCCAGCAAACATCATCCTGCGTGGTGATGGGATTTTTGTCCAGGTTAATTAACTGAGATATATACTTGGCAATAATGAACACACACATTCAAACTCTACAGGCTCATTAATATATACACTTATGTACCTATCCATTCATGATGTGACGGTGAGGGGCATGTATGTTAGAAAGTTGGCATCAGCAACTGCGGTCTTTACAGTAACAAGAATCAAGGGAAACACTCAAAACACCAAAAAGTCAGAAGCTATGGTGCATATATACAATGGAATATTGCTCAGCCATAAGATGCGAGAGAATACTGCCATTTGTGACAACAAGGATGGACCTCAAAATAATCATGCTAAGCAAAATAAGTCTGAGAGGAAAAGCTGAAAATCACATGATATCACTTATATATGGGATATAAACCTAAAAGCAACAATGAACAGGACAAACAGAGACTCATGGACATGGACTATAAGACTAGTGGTTACCAGAGAGTAGCAGGAGAAAGGTTGATGGGATAAAAAGGGTTGTATATATGGGAGTAGGGAGAAGGTGAAGTGGAAAAACAGAATTATATATATGGTAGCTGAAGGAAACTGGACTTTGGGTGGTAAACGCACAACAGAATATACAGATTTCAAATTATATGTACACCTGAAAATTATATTAAAAACACAAAACAACACACACACACACACACACACACACACACACACACACACACTCAGAATCACACCACATAGATTCACATGCCCACACTCATGCACATGAACCTATATCACTTGGAACTGGAGATCACAGCCAAAGTTCTTTACCTAGAAAATCAGTTTTTACCACCACGTTCCTGATTCTCACTGACAAAGAGAAGCTGGCATCAAAGTGGCTCTCTACAGTAAAACCAGAAAGAATACCACTCCTTTCTCAGTTTCAAGATTTTTTTCTCAGCCAATGAAGAATTCTAGAATATGTACCATCTTTAAGGGCAAGTGGAAGCACATGAAATGAAAGAACATACTAAGGGTCACATCATGCTAGGTCCTGTTTGCACAGACCTTTGCTTAACTCAGTGACATTAGAAAATCAGATGGGAATTGCTGGAGGTGTCAAAGGAATCTTCCAGGAAGAACAGGACAAAGCTACTCAGGTTATAGGACATGACATTTCTTGGAAAACTCTATTGTCGAGGCAGTTTTGGGTGGGCACTTACAAACTTCGCTTCTAAAAAGGAAAATCTGCCAAGATAAAAAAAAAAAATAAAAGCTCCCTCTCATACAGTTTGTACACTGCTGCTGTCATCTTTGAAGGCCCTTTAGGATCAGTTATCAGTTGGTACTAGTCTCACACTCGACACTCTAAACACCAAGGAAATGTCTGTATTATCTGGATTGTACATTCCCAATTTTTCATATCTTAATTTTACTGATAAAGTAATAAAGCCCAATTTCTCTCACAAGAGAGAAGGGAGAGCTTACCTTGATGAAGGGCGTCACATTATCTGCCCTCTTACTGGAAGGCTACTCTCACATGTCCGTGGGGGTATCTGTGAGGACAAAAAGTGACTGTCAGCCCTTGGTGCTGCTGATCATGAAGGACTAGGGAGCTCTGCTGAGTGCTGACAGGGACGAGAGTATACTAATGAGGGTGGTAGATAAGTATGAACTGAGCTGCTGCTGGGTCCTCCTCCTTGCTCAAGAAAGAAAGGTCAAGGAGAAGAGCAGAGAAGAAATGGCTTTCTGGAAGGAACCTAATCAGTGGGAAATGCTCAAATTAACAAAGAATAAACATGACAATCATGCAGTTTCAAAGGAAGAGGCATGACTCTTTCCACCTGCTTTGAGATTCAGCTCAATTTCCAGTGTCTCTTGATTTCCTCCAAGATCATTTCTTCCTGTATAATCCACACAAGATATTGCTGTATTCAACAAAACGCTTCTGTAAGGTTTTTACTTAATGAAAAGGAAACTTATTGGGGACTTAACTCACTTCTATGTAAAGTATCTTATTACATTTATTCAATAAACCTTTTTCATTAAGTGAATAAAACACAGATTTGAAAACAGTGAAATCCCATTATGTAGAGCTGATGCTATCATCTGTGACAATCCCCTCCCTCTTATGTTGTTTTATACAGTGTGTGTTTGTGTGTCATTGAGTAGGTGTCTGTCTACTCTCGCATAGGCCACAGACAGTGGGACAGTTCCTTTTGTGGTAGAGGCATGGGGGCACAGTCTCTGTCTATCCTAGCTGTGCAGGAGCTTTGCAACAAGGGGGATGGGCACCAGGACACCTTCACTTTTACTCTGAGTTCTCACTTGCCACCATCCCTTTGGGTACATGCTGACAGGTTTCCATGTTTCTGAGGTTTGCTGTAATGCAGTCTCCGATTTTTAACTCTTTGGGAAAGGGGCTAATGGGTGACCTCAGCACCGACAGGTACTGATACACACTGTTCATCACGAGGCCTCACACCCCTTAGAATCTCTGTGCTGACTTGCAACATGTGGACCTTATACGTGCCTTTCAGGCCAAGGACTATGCCAAAGTCTGCTGTTAAAGGCACTGACAGCTGCCATGTGTGACCAATGAGGACATCTATCCTTGATAGGCAACATTTGGAAAGTGTGTAGACACTAGTGCTTCCAGCCATGTCCACATTTGCTGGAACTCCCTCCCTCTGTGACTACTGTCCCCGTGCATGAGTGGTGAGTGCCAGTCAGTGGTCCAGAGCATCGACATAGGGACACATGCCTGGGTTCACATGTTGTCTCCTTTACTTTAGAGGTCAAGAGCTTGGGCCATTCATCTCTGCCCTGCCCCATCTGAGGACATGGAATATTAAACAAACCTCCAGATATAGCCATGGAGAGAAGAATGACTTATATAAAATGGTCTGAGAAGATGATAATCTTTTTAGAAAGTGAACTTGGGTGGTATGTTGTGTAAGTCGGTAAAATCCTGAAGAAACACACGCACCACTGACACACACTCACATTTATAATCACAAATACACACTCATACAAAAACTTCCTCAAACCTCAAACACACAAACCCCACCACCAAAAATCATCATGGCTGCTGGGCTCTGCAGAACTTGTTCTTCCCTGTACAATCACTCCCTTCCACTACACCCTATACAATCACTACCTTCCACTACACCCCAACCCTACACCCCATTCCTGGCAGGAACCCAGAATCAGGGGGGCTTCCAGATCAAACCCTACTGAGATCAGCACCCAGATTCATCTTCAGGAAGTGAGTGACTACACAATATGTACATTTTTCAAATGGTCCTTCATCCACAAATCATAAGAAAGAAAAACACTCGGAGGTTCATAATCCCCCTGGACACTGTTCACCCAGGCCTTCTGTACTCTTGATGATTTTAGAACACCAGGTGGGAAACAGTGCCTGAGTCAACCACTCCAAGAGAAAACGTACAGGACCCCTGTAGGAAAGGTTTGAGCTCTTCATGGAAGCTGTCTCAAGTCCTTTTGAATTGGTGATTACAAAATTCTTTTTTCAAGGAGGAAACGGTGTTCCTGAGGATGCTGCTTCCAGTGCTCCAGTGTGAAAGGAATGCTGTCCTTTTTGAATGCTCTCTTGATTCAGCTTTCAGGTGGTTATAGACCCTCACTTAAAATTCTCCCACCTAGTAGATTGTCTCTATCACCTAGCAGGTATGTACTCACATCTTTAGACTGTAATTATATTTTAAAAGAAAGCAACATTTCCATTTCAAAAGGGTGGAAGGCCTTCTTACCTTAGAAGTAGATGGGACCTCCTCACCAGACCTCACTCTAGGAAGCTGCTCCACCATGGCGTGAGCGGGAGCTACCACAGACACAGAGTAAATGTCAGTAAATGGTGGTGAGGCTCGTGACTGTCTCAGAGAGCTCTGCTTGAGGTTGTTGTGGTGCTGAAGAATGTGAATGTGGATGATAAACACTACGGTTTGAGCTTCCACTGGGATAACCTCATAGCGGATAAGGAAAAGGCAAGGAAAGAAGCAGACAAGAAAGAGAAATAGAGCCTTTGGCCTTCTAGTTAAAGGGAATCTAATCCATTTAAAATCAACTAAAATGCATGCTATGTTTCAATGACAGTGTCTGATTCCTCCTGCCATTTTTAAAGCCCAGCCAAATATTTTTCTTCAAATGTTAGAACCATTTCAGCATCCATGCATTAATACATTTTGCTAGTGTCTTCAGCATGTATAATATTGGATATTTGATTTTTATTGTGATGACTTTACACCATATTTAGGCTGCTTTTAATCATTTGTGACTATATCAGTCAGTAGTATTGATTACATTCACAGTGCCATGGACCCATCCCTGCTGTCTAGACTCAAAACAATTTCCAGGAAGAAATCACTCTTCCTTGACCCTCCTTCTACTTTATAATCTCTACTTTTCTGACTCTAAAAATTGGTTCTTATTAGAAATCTCATATAAGGGGAATCATAAATTATTGTACAGGCCTGATGTCACTAAGCTCAATATTTTTTTTCAGGGTCTATTCATGGTGTAGCCTATTTTAACAACTAATTTACTTTTATGCCTAAATATTATCCCTCAATGTGTGCACACTACATTTGATCCACTCATCATTTCGTCGTCTTTGGGGTCTTTCCACCATCTGGCTAATGTGAATAATGCCTTTATGAACCAGGTTTCTGTGGGAGAGAGGCCCTCGAGGAAGAGTAGACTGAGTCACAAGGAATCCAAATCTATCATGCAGTCTCCAGCTCCTACCTTTCAGTATCTGACTTCACATACAAAACTTCCCTCCAATCACAGCTCCTCAGAGGACAGGAATGTCCCAAACTGTGGTCATCCTTCCCCTGCGTCTGTCCACTCCAGCTGTCTCACTCTGAGCCTTCTCTGTAACACGGGACCACTCTGAGTCACCAGTGGTCTGGGTGACTCCCAAGCTAACTCAGAACATTCTGGACCAAGTGCATAGGACAACATTCTGATACTTAGCTCCCCTGACCAAACCTGGATGTGGAGTTTATGCCCACACCCCGAGGATGTGGTTCTTTTGTGATCCAGTGAATTAAGCCCGAAGGCTCCAGTGTTTGCTGACTATTGCTCTGAGCAACCATCTGAGTGGGCTGAGCTACGTCCTGCCTGACAGCGGAATCTGGCTTCTCTGGCTCTGAGTGTGCATCTTCCTGCCCAAGTCGACCTGCAACAAAGTTCAGTCTCTTCTCCTGCCTCCTCCAACCCTACACCGTGCAGTAGCAGTAGACTGAGTCCCATTTCCTGTGAGAAGAATCTCTCCTTAGTGATAGCCTGCGACCCCACACAAGGACACTTGCAGAGAACCAACAAGACCCTCTTAACTTCCATCGCCAAATGTTCATTACTCTTAAACAAAGGCACTGTCCCTCTCACCACTCTCCAAGGCAGCACACAAACACCCAGGAATTCTGTCCACACCAAACCATGGAAATCCCACTGTAAATTTCCAGTTTCCTCCCTTTGTAAAACCTCTTGATTTAGACTGCTAACATTTGGTGTCAAATTTTGGCATTCACATTCTGAAGAGTTGACCTGTAATCCCCCTTTCCTGTCATGTCTATTGCTGGGGTGGTATCAAGATTCTCCTGACCCAGGAAAACAGTGTGGATATGTTCGCTCTGTATCTGTTCACTGGAAAGTGCATACAAAGTTAGAACTAGGATATAATACAATTTTCCTAATTTAGAAAAATATTTAAGGTAGCCTGCTTGTTAGACAAATCAGATATATCAATAAAGTAATAACACAAAATGTAAAACATTTAAAACTCGCTAGACAATTCCAGAGGGGTAGAAATATTTTTTTTAAATGAGGAATAATTCTCAGAAAAGCTAAGCAGCCCATTTGAAAGAACAGCATTCAGACAAACAGAAACATACCTGCACAACAGTTCCGGTCTCCCATCTTTAGGGCTTGAGGCATAAGAATTTAATAAACTATCTATTCTCTCTCAGCTCATAGAGATATAGCTGAAATAAAAGAAAAGATTGACACCATCACACAACCATACTGCTGGACCATCAAAGAACTTTTAGGGTGAATGCACACTGTGGCTGTGTAAACATGCGTGTGTTTACATAGACTGTGTGGCATTTAAAGGTACATGTTTGGTTCTAAGAAACTGAATCGCAGACCCTCATATTGTTATTCTGTTTATGAAAACAAGTTATGAGAGGAATATTCATGGCCCCAAAATACAGTTGATAGTGAAAATTTCAGAGTGAAGAGGGACAAAGCTAAAATGTTGAAAATAAAAAGTGCATCCATTCTTGACTGAAATACCATCTTCACACATTTCTAGTATTTCCGAGTCGCCAGACATTTCTAGGACAATGTAAAACACATTCCAGATGAAATCAAAAGTAATATTAATAGGAACTCAATTTTAAAGTGGCATTTCTCTATTAGGCATATGATTACATATTTATACATACATATATATGTATATTTAACCACCAAATTGTACACATTGAGCATGACTGGGATTGGATGCCTGTCACTATGCTTTAATGCCTCTTCTAATTTTAAAGGACTCCATCAATGTCAGGGTGGACTGACTGACCCACCATGCAACATCTTTAAGAGAACTCACTGTCTCAGGATCCTGATCCTATTTAAACAGAAGCTTTCTCCTCCCTCCTTTCAGGTGGAGGCTCACTGCATGACCCACATTCTACCACTTCCCACGACAGGGTTCTACAGTCTACCAGCCTCATGATATCTTGCCTCCCTGGTGCTTCTATCTCACATCCTGCCATTACCATTATTTTGCTTTCTGGCATCTATCACAAGTTTTGATTATTTAATCTTCTGTGAAACTGTTAAATACCTGTCTTCCTAACAGACTGTAAGTTATGTGAGGGCAGGGGCGTCATTGGCACTCCCCTTTGAGATTTCGTGAGCTTGAATATAACCATCTAGTCTTGACAGAATGCTTTTCCATCTCTTTATCGCATCGCACATCCGTTATGTAGGAGATATCAACCCAACTACAAATTAGTCTTAACAACGAGGTGAGGCGGTACGGGAGGCAGTACAAACGAGGGATTCTGAATTATACCTGGGTCGTCCAATTCTAGTATTTGGGCCAAATCCTTCATTGAGCTCAATTTCCTCGTTTATCCAGCAACCACTATTCACTGCACACAATATGCTACTCTCCTGGACTCGGGGACAGTCGGTGCAGTAACAACACGTGTAAGGAAAATGGTGATAAAACGAGAGGGATGACGGAAGAAAACGGGAACAAGAGGAAGGAGTGTGTATTCTGAGAAAGGGGGAAGGTTTTCCATTTAGTAAAGGATGTCCACTAAGGCTGCCAGGGAAGGTGGCATTTCTCAAATGGAAATAGAGCGTCTATTTCTCAGGCTTACGGAGATGATGACTATGAAGGCACACAGATGCTTCAACAATCTTCCCCAGGTCCACCTGGGACCCGGACCTGAGACATCTCAGGGAGGAGGCCTGGCGTCCACACGGAAGGGGACCGTTGGGCGCCCCGGCGCGGGGAGAGCTGTCCACAGTCCCGCAGGGAGCGGCGACCCCGCGGGAAGCGGGGCTCGCGGACACGCCGCTCAGGGACACGCGGACGCGGGTGCCGCCGTGCGAGAGCGGCCCCGGGCGAGCCGCACATTTCCCGTGGCAGAACGAGCGCCTCGGGAGAGGACGCGCCCCTCTCCCTGCTGGGCGGCTGGAGACAGGAGAGGCCTCCAAGGGAGACAGAGCCGCGGCTCCTGGGCGAGACGGCGGCGGGACTTCCGGCGGGCACAGGGTGCGGCTTCTGGCGGAGACGGAGGCGGAACTTCCGGCGGGGACAGGGGTGTGGCTACTGGCGGAGCCGGGGGAGGAGGCGGGACTTCCGGTGGGGCGGGACGTGGGGCTTGGCGGAAGGGATCTTCCGGCGACCTAGACACCTGGGCGGTACTGCGCGCGGTGAGGTGGTGGCTGTGTCCCGGGTGGTGCCGTCACCCAGTGGGGCAGGCAGCGGCCCTGAGTCCGGTGGAGTCATCGGAACGGAGCCGACCACGTGCGGTGCTGCGCGTGCAGAACCCGGGTGAGAGACTGAGGGCGAGCGGGCGCCAGGGCCGGGCCTCGCCTCCGCCTCTTGGGGCACCAGAGCCTGGCGGGCGCGGACAGAGGACGAGGAAGGCATGAGGGCTGGGGCTGCCCGTGCGACCTCCTCTCCGAAGGCCTGAGCTTGACCGCTCGGTACAAGGCCTGGCACTCAGGAAGCTTTCAGCACGTTTGGTTACATGAGCAACCTCCGAGTCCGGAGACCTGGGGCTCGTTCTGGGCCCCTCCCTCTCTGGCTGTGTGGGGCCAGGCTAGCAGCAAGGAGCATAGTATACACCGCCCCTCTTCCTTCCTAATGGGGACTATGGTCATTGTAATAACGTCACTTGACATTGGTTTCGCGTTTCCTGTATACAGTGTGTTGTGCTAAGCGTTGAGTTTTTCAACCTGGTTACTACTGGCAGGTTGGTCAAGACGGTTATTCGGCCTGGGGAGAGTGGAGACACTATCCTGAGCAATGTAATGTCTTTGGCAGCATCCCCAGCCTTTACCCACTAGATGTCAGTCGCACATCCCATTCCATGTCCAGGTGATCCAATATCTCCAGACATTGCTGAGGTCCACTGGGGTTAAAATCGCCCTGAGTGAGAACCACAGTACTATTCAGAGGGTGATCTGCATACCAGTGAGTGGGGTCTGCAAACTATTTGTCCTTTGCAAAGAGATGACTACTGGGAAGTTAAGTGTGTGGAAACTTAACATATGTTGGCATCGTCGCTACATCCAAGCAAGTAGAGACCAGTCCAAGTCCCCTGAACTAAAATGATTTGCAGGTACAGTGGGAGCTGCTTATTAATCATGTACAGTAGGGGCTATGTAATGGCCTGGGATATATGGAAAAGTTACAAAACTAATCTTTTACCACAGGTCGTTTGAGAAACACTGCCCTAGACAATCTTGTGCAGTGGGTATTTTTATCTCTGTTTTACAGAAGAGGAAACAGACATAGGTTGTATTTATATGACTTATGAAAGGTCACACAGCCTGTAAATGTAAATTGGAACCCAGACCATCGGACCCCAAACCCTGACTTCTTGACCACTGTGCTGTGCTGCCTGACTTGGTCATAATAACTGCTTTTTATTTGTCATGTGCTTATTATATATCCAGCACTGTATTCAATGCTTTTCATGGGTTACCATAGGCTTAAAGAAACGTGTGTGAGATGGGTTTCATTTTCTCCATTTTATCGATGTGAAAAATGAAGCCTTAAGCAATGGGAAGGGACCATAAGGAAGGAACTAAATAGTCTTAAGATTCTGCCAGAGCCTACCATTCAGGCAACTAATAATAATACATGCAAAATGTGGGACAGGTAAAAAGGTAAAGATGGGAGAATTAATCAAGCCTTTATCCACATGAATAGCTATCCAAATGGATAATGAATACCTAACAACTGGTTTCAAACTCACTCTTTTTTCCTTTAAGATTTCTTAAAAAGGTCAAGAAAAGAAGTAGGCAAGAGTGAGAAATAGAGCCTTTGATGGTCTGTCTAAAGGGAATCTAACCCATCTAATATCAATGAAAGGGTTCATACCTTCCTGCCCTTCTTAAAGCTTGGTCAACTTCCCACTTCCTCTAAAGTTACTAGACTCTTTCAGCATCCATTCATTCATACGCTCATGCCATGCTGCTACCGCCTTCAGCATGTATAATGTTGGTTATTTTACTTTCACTGTGATGAGCTTTAGCTGATATTTATGCTGCTCTTAATATCATGTGTGACTATATCTATCTGTAGCATTGATTACATTCCCTGCTGTCTAGATCCCAAGACATTTCCCAGGAATAAATGACTCTACCCAGATCCTCTTCCCAGCTATTTTTCTGTTTCTATGAATTGGGCTTTTTCAGTAAATTCATATCTATGTGATAATAAATTTTACTTCTGTTCAGGACTGATGTCAATAAGCCCAATATTTTTTTCAAGGTCAATTTTGTTGTGTCCTATTTTAAAATCTAATTCACTTTAATGGCTGAATGTATCCCACTGGGTTTACACATCACAGTTGATTCACGCTTCCCTTGAAGGACTTCGGGGTCTTTTTCCATCTGGCTATTGTGAATAACGCTGTTATGAACATTATGTATGATGCTCCACTGGTGATAACAGATGTTATAATCCTGTGAAACTCAGAATGTCACAGCACAAAGAGTGAATTGTAATGGAATGTGGCGGACTTTTTAATTAATAAAATATATTGATAATTTTCTCTCATTTTAACAAATATATCTCATAAATCTAAGATATTTTAATAGAGGAACTGCTGGGGTAGCAGGTGGGAATATTCTGTATTATCTGGTCAACTTTCATGCTATTAATCTAAACCTGTTCTAAATTATGTCTATATTAATTTTACAAAATCTGAGCTATAGTATCAGGGAGACATCTATTCCAATAATGTTGCAAAATCAGCAACTGTGTGAACATGAACTAGAGACCTTGTTTTACTATTGAACATGAATGAGATCAGAGATGAGATGTCATCAGTACATTATAACCTC
Source organism: Cynopterus sphinx (assembly GCA_030015415.1). Classification (NCBI taxonomy): domain Eukaryota; kingdom Metazoa; phylum Chordata; class Mammalia; order Chiroptera; family Pteropodidae; genus Cynopterus; species Cynopterus sphinx. The sequence goes on along the minus strand of JAKZJJ010000066.1, from coordinate 1,314 downwards.
CCTGGGTTCAGCACCACTGATGAACTAAATACAAGTATATGTTGCACAGACAAGTAAATGAAAACATGGCTTAGCATTTTTTCAAAATATGAGTAACTTAACTATGGGAAGTTTTCATGAAGTGACCTAGCCAGCATTCTTTTAACCATACATTTATCTGTGTGTGGAATTAATGCACCATGATTTCTTCAGAAAAGTGGACACTTTTGCCACCCTATCTCATTCTTTCTGGTTGAACATGAGGACCATACTCTTGGTTCTTATATCATCCTTCTCCTTACAGCAGCCTGTGAAATGTATAACAATACAGAGAACTGTAGACATCTTACTGGAAGAGAGATCACAGGAAATTAGCAACAATTTATTCACAGCTGCTCAGATGCCCCTCCTGAAGCCAAGGTAGATTTTAGGAAGATGGTGCAGTTTAGTGTGTATAGAAAAAACACACCCACCAGACAGATTTTATGGGTGAATAACTTCATTTAGTTAAGACATGATAAAACAACAGGATCGTGTCCAGTGGCCTAGATTCTAATGGCATTTAGAGGGCTTCATCTCCCTGCAGGTGACAAGTCCTGCCCAGATTCCCTCAGGGCCTCCAGTGCCATCTTTCTGTAGATGAGCAGCATCTCTAACATGGCCTACTACTTATGACTATATTACCTTTGGAGGCTAAAATTGATTGGAATACAGGCAAACTTTAGAAAAAATAAGTGACCCGATGCCAAGTCATTGCTCTATAAGTGTCCAATCCCATTCTGTGACTGCAAATACAAACTAGATGTTCAGTAGTGATTAAATCCAGAGAGGGGACTTGGGTGACTCCAGAGCATAGGAGTGTAGAAAGGTTACTTTCCATTGTTCCCCATAGGAGTGCATGCTTTCTATCTCCTATGGGAAGTATATCTGTTGTCATCTCCTGGGATCCCCTATAAGAACCCCTGCAGCAAAAAAGATGCAAAATTAGATCCTGAGGACCCAATCTTTACAGTGAAGATCACAGAAATTTAGTGAGATTAAGTGGACTTGCCAGAGTCACAAGAGTGATGAGTGATGGGTATAGGGTAATAACATGTTTGGTGTCCTGGAGGAAAGAGGTCCAAAACCCTTCTAACACCTGACTACCCTACCCCTGGGTGCTCAGAAGTAAGAATCCCTTCACTTTTTTTTTTTGAAATGTGTGCCTGCTTCAGGTTTCTGTGGAAGAGAGGTGTGATGGCTCTAGAGGAGGAGGGGCTGAGCCACTCAGATGTCCACCATATACTGAGAGACTTGCCTCCTGATTACTTAGGCATCTCAGAGGGGCCAGGGACA